>VYZP01005541.1:17987-44689 GCA_013400635.1 Hypocryptadius cinnamomeus
GTGTGGTTAGTCATTTTCATTATGAAAGGTCAGTCTACTTTTCTGCTGGAATTTCAATGTTGTTCACATTTTTTCCCCAAATGTCATTACATCGGCTAACATTTTTATCACCAATTATGACAAGATTTTGTAGCATTTCTAGCACACATCTTTAGAATACATTCTGTCTGAAGAGTTCTTCCTTTTGTAATTAAAAATGACCTGGCTACATACTAAATGCTAAAATATTGTGAAATGCTAATGGCTGTCTTCAAGGTTTGAGAACTTTCTGTTCCCTGTAAATTATGCAAAATGTGAGTTTGAGGTCTTTGAAAAATGTCTTTCCCCCATGTTCATAAATTTCTGTTAATTTAAATGGATAAGGTCAGTCAGTTTGTCTGGAAGACCATTTAAGAATAAATGTTTCTGAAAACTTAGTTCCTTAATCTGTCACTCTCAGGCTCTGCACAGCCCTGATACACATTCCTTTGCTTGCTTTTCATATTGCATTCCTGCAATATGACTGATGCCCATTCCTGCATTTCTTTCCCCAGAGTATTTTTATAATTACAGAATCAGTTACTAGCTGAGAAAAAATTGACCCAGTATGTGTAGCTGGGTGAGGGATGAAGCCTGAGCTGCCCTTCTGACACTGTTGCTGTCTCTGAAGCCAACCTGTGGAACACCTTTTATTTTCCCCTTGTCTGCCCCAGCTTTGTTCTCTGCAGATGGAGTTAACAGCATCTTGGAGCACTCAGCACCTCCCGGTGGAAAATATCCATTTGTTGTTATCTGTGAATTTTAGCAGTTCTCAATTCATAACCATTTAAACCACTTGGAAAGCTGTTAATTGCGTTTCGGCTCTTCCACGCCTCCTCCTCCTCCCATCTGCTGCAGTTTTCTCCCACCTTTCCCTATCACCTCTTCCTCTGCTGAAGGTGGAGCTCAGACATTCCTGCCTGACGGCCCTGGCTGCACGCTGGTGTCCTGTGCTTCCCTGCTCTCTGCCTCTGGGAATGCTGATATGTCATTTTAGCTTGTTTATCTCGCTTTCTCTGCCACAGAAGATCCTTATTTCTTTCTCTTGGTAGTTTTATCCCCAAAGGCTCTTGCCAAAGTGAGTAGAACAGTGAGGTTGGCCCCTCTGTGTTGTCCCTGGGCCCTCTGGAGCTGGGATCTTGCACCCACAGGTGGGAACCACATGGTGGAAAGGTCCCACTCAACACCAAGCCCAAGACAACTCTGTGAAATCACTAATTATAAAAAAACTCCCACATTTAACTGTTTTTTACATAACAACCCATCAAAGTTTGCACTACACTGGGTGTTCTGGAGACATGGTAAATAACCAAAAGTGTGTTGTATCAGATAATCCAGAAATTATATCAACTTTCTGAAGGTAAAATGAGATTTTTTTCCCCTCCCCCACATATTTTAGTGGAAGATACAGTTGCAGAGATTTTATTTTTCCAAGTCCAGTAGGACTTTTTCTTACTATTAGAAGCCAAGCCAGGTGTCTGGTTTGTAATGCACTTACCAGTTGTAGGGACATTTTGAGTTGCTAAGCTCATATAATGAAAAGAAATGAGAGAGGAGAGCTAATCAGGAATTTTTCAGCAGAATGCTTTTTCCTGAAAAATGGTGTTTCAAGGAAACTCAAAAGTTTAATGGAATTTCTTCAAGGTTTCAATATGAATTTTAGCAAAAAGGCAGGCTGTGACATTGCAGGAGGCAGTCTGCCACACTGTGCTGCTCTTGGCATGACAGCATATCCAAGAGTATAGTTGAAATACTTGGATCCACTTCTAAAGTCATTTTAAGGACAACTGTTTTTTATTATTGATTGTCAAGGCATCAGAATATTCCATTGCAAACTAAACCAGGATGTGTTTCAGTCCAGAAAAAAATGATGTGCTTTAACCAATGCTGGGTGGCAGATGTGTCTTTGCTGGCTCAAAAATAAAACAACGCAGAATCATGGAATGTTTTGGGTTGGAAGGCACCTTAAAGCTCAACCAGTCCCAACTCCCTTCCATGGGTGAGGCCATCTTTCACTATCTCAGCTTGCTCCAAGCCCCATCCAAGCTGGCCTTGAGCACTTCCAGGGATGGGGCAGCCACAACTCTTGTGCTATAGATGACTTTATCTGTCATGGTGGTGCACTACTGCTGGTGTGGAGCACAGTAACATGAACAAAGACTAGAAAAGGCAGCATCAAAATATGTGTAAAAAGGAATTTCATTTGAATTCCAACATTTTCTAAAAACCAAGGCATGGTTTTGTTGAAGCATGTTTAGACCTGGAATTTTCATAAGGCACTTCTTTTTTTTTTTTAAAATTAGGTATCGGAGACATCATTTTGAAAAAAAGTTGGTGGGTAATTTCCAAGAAATGTCTTCCTGGGAGAAGAGGCTGGCTGGAGCAGCTTTCTGTTGCATCCTGGTCTGCAGCAGGAGCTCTGGCTCAGGCTCCATTGCTGATTCAGGCAGCATTTAGGAACTCTCTCACATCATTGACTTACCTCTTTAACTTCAGACACTTTACTATGAAAGATGGTTGCACAATTTACCATATGTAATTTTTAAACCTAATTTAAGTAAATTCTGTATGACTTCTCATCAAAGCACTTTCAATTTATTTTTTTTTTTTTTAGGACTGGTTTAATTAAATTTTACATAAGTCAATTCATATTGATTGAAATTACCTTAAATGAGTTTGGCTTGAGCCCAAATAACACAGTCTTTTGCACCTGTTTTAAGTTAAATTGGTTTAATTTTATACCAACAGTTCTACTGTTGCCACCCATCAGTGGCAGCCAGCACACAGAAAGCTGCCACTTCTGGGCTGTTATGAAGCACAAGTAGAGAAATAATCTGAGATTACATACATGCAGTCAATGGTATCATTTGTAGGGTAAATTATCATTTAATTAGTATAAGCTTTTGAGAAACTCATCAATGCCATGTCTTTGAGCTTCCATTCTTCATCACTAATTTTGCTATATATTATACTATCAAAAAAAAGGTAATTCATATATTATCCATTTTTATACACCACCTTTTATTGTGATTCTTATTAAAGCTCACATTTGCTGCTTTAGTATTCTGACATGCTTTCCTTTCTTTACATAATTTTAATGATAAATACCAAATTAATGCAAAATATACTAAACTATAAGCAGGAAAAGCAGGGGGATGCTCTGTGGTGAGCAAAAGCAGCAGTAAAGGTATGATCCACCCCTTTGCTAAAATTTTCTCCTTAATTCCAGAGCTCTCAAACACAAGTAGAAAGTTCCACTGAGCTTCATCTGGACTTTCCCTTGTGGCCCTTAAAAATGCTATTTAGAAGAAAGGCAAGTAAAGCTGTGTTTGGGACCAGGAGGAGGGTTCTGCTAATGTGATCATAAAGTGTGCAGGTAAATATTGGAGCTAATTCTCTGCTCACATCACTATAAACTGGAAGAGATCAAGTGAAATAGAAAATATTAACTCGGGGTTTTCTCCTGTGCAGGTTGTAGCTGTGATGGGTTTGTTGCTAGAAGAGAAAAAGCTGGTCTCCCCCTCTGCTTATAATCTATAGAGAGGAGTAGGACTAAAACTGAGGTGTAAAGTAGCTGCAGAGGTGAGAAGCAGATGTTCTTATCCCGTGCACAAACAGGGCAGGTGTTTGACAGGACTGTGCAGGACAGGCTCACCTGGGTGCCTTATTAACACCATAAAGTGGTGAGCACACCTAGAAGCTTAGCAATTTCCAATGTAAGTAATTTTTTTTTTGGTGCATTTTAGATGAGAAAAGACAGTTTATTTTATTTTTACTTTTACCCATTTTTTCTCCTCAGACTCTCTTTACTATAGAACTAATTTTCTGGTGCAGAGCTGTGACCGATGTAACCCAGTGTGTGTGAGCCATACAAATTACCAGCAAAGGAAAATAATGCATAAATATCCATTGCAATGTAAATATTACTGTTTAGAAAATGTTTGACCCTTTCTAATACAGGAGGCCACACCACATTATATCAGACCATGCTCTGTCATGTTGCAACATGAGATGAAGTAACAAGAAGTGACATGAACCTTTGTAAAATGCCACAGTGCAGTAACCCATTTTTAATGCTGTCAGTATAAACCATGGGAGCAGGTAGAAACAAATCAAACATAACATCTGAACGGGAAAATATTGTTAAAATTACCTACAGCCTTCAGTTAATATCTGACTGTCAGGACATCTCTGGCTGAGGTATCAATTCACACCAAGGAATCATGCGGGTTTGTGACCAGAGCGATTGTGAACCTCATTACAGGGATTGTCACTTCAGTCTTATTTATCAGCACCTCACACAGCATCACGGCTGAGTAAACAGGATGAGTTTTGTCTTGGTAATTTTCTTGAATAACAGTCCCACAGGCCCACCTCACCTCCCTTCCCAGGTCAAAAGGAGTGAATAACAGAGGGCTGATTAAGCATTCCAGAGCCTTGTTCACCAGCTCACCTTGCAGTGCTTTTGCTCCCTCTCCTCTCAAGTTTTTCTCCTCCTAAACTGCCCCAAAACACATTCCTGCTGGGATGAGAAGGCTAGCAAGGCTCTCCTTTACTGCACTTCCCTGAAGACTAGCAGCATCCAGCATTTATGGCCCTGACATTTCAGCAGTCCAAGGGCCTCTCCCGCAAACCAATCTCACACTAGATGCCAAATTATATCCAAAAAGCAAAAGCAGTGCACTTCTCATGAATTTTATAGGACACTGTGGAATTAAACTGGACAACCAATTTAAGAGTGTAGAGACTGATTCACCAGCATTACTGCTGAGGAATCAAGTAGCAAATTCATTGAATCTGATGGTTTGGACATAAATAATGTTTAAGGTAATTAACTGTGGATTTCAGGCTTGTCCTGAGGACTTTATCAAACTGCAAGTTTACAGTGCAAAGGAGGTTTTTTGAATTCATGCATGGAACTAAAAATTCCAGGGTTACAATGAGGTTCTTTGGTGTATGTTATGCAGCAGGTAGGTCTTGATGACACTGCTCTTAAGGTATATGAATAAGCACTATCATAATAAAAGCGATTCTTCTAATGACACTGGTAAAAACTGCAACATATTAGGGATTTATCTTCCATGTAACCTTTCTCTTGAAGTTTTTCTTCTCTTAACGTTCTCCCCACTGAAAGAAAGATGACAGCAGTGGAGGATATTCAACAACAAAAAGGAGAATCTTGAAATCTGCTCCAGTATCAGACTCTTGGGATTTTTCCCAATTTAAGGAATTTTTCACAAGCACACATAGATAGAGAAAATTCCCACAGCTCTCAGCTTTCTAAGGGATGCTGGCCTAATAAACCAGTGATGTGACCTGAGACACAGGTCACATCACTTCTGTGAGACTTCTGTCTTGTTAAACAGCACAAGAAATGAAGCACAAGCTGCAGCAAGGGAGGTTCCGAGCAGATATAAGGGAAAATATTCAAAATGAGGATGCTTGAACATTGAAACAAGTTGCCCAGAGATGTTTTATAGTTTCCATCCTTAGAGGTATGAAAAATACAACCAGCTTAAGCCCTGAGCAACCTGACCCAACTTAAGAGTTGGGTTCACCTTCCAAGTAGTCTCTGCTGTGCTAGGTCATCTTTCTCTGATGCTCTGCAAAAGACCCTTCTACTATAAATTATTCTGTGATTCTCAGCCAGCAGTTTCACACTGAGCAGCATTTGGTGACCTCTTCCTCACTGCTCTGCTACAAAGACTGACTTCAAGGGGTTAAATGCATTTTATTTAGGGATAGAGGATGAATATGAAGTGCAGATCCAGAAGAATCACATGCTACTGGTGCATCCACTACATATCTACTGTTATGAATGCTCCTAAATGTACTGTAAAGATATTCAAAATCGTTTTAATTCATCATGTTATCTTAACATCTGGTCTAAAATTGTAAAGACATATTTTTTTTGGTTCATTATTATTATGTGTACACTGTGAAAGAATTAAGGACTAGCCCAGCTTGCTGTAGGTCATCAGATTTCCTCTTTGACCTTGTCAAAGTTATCATCTCATCTGTTTGTGCTCAAGACTGCTTAAAAGCCTAAACCTATCCTGCACAAAATAAATACAGGAGGGAAACTCTTAAGAAATGTTCTTTATTCTAAGCCCAATGGGCTATCTTTATTCAATAGAGCTAAGTATTTGACCAGTTTTGCAATAAATAGAAGCTGAAATGTAATTTACCAGCTCTTCATGAATTGTTTATTCATACCGACCCTCGGGATATTCTAGTACTATTGAATTACTCAGTATGATGTTGACAACCAGTTTAATTTTTTTCTTCTGATTTCTGCAACGTGCTGTTATTCAGTATTTAGATCTGGGAACTAATTACTGGCGACATGTGAGAATTTTGCAAAAAAAAAAGTCTGTAGACAAGTTAAATAAACCAGGCCAAATTCTACCCTGAATTATACTGGTGCAGCCCAACTTGGGACAGCAGAAAGACAGAATGTAGGCAATTAACTATTACTACAAAATTATTTTTCCATCTGTGACATTGCTTTCTAGATCTCCTAAAAATACACCAGGGTTGGGGGGATTGGTTTGTGTTTCTCCTCTGTTGATGTAGTGATACAATAAACTTCTCTAATAAGAAAGGAAAAAGCATGGGTAAAAAACCTCCCTTGGCACAAAATTATTTTTCAGGAGGTTAATAGTGAGTGCTATTTACTTTTTTAAAAAAATTTCAAGTATAGTTGCATTCCCAACCACTTGTACAGGACAGGACAAACCAATGATTTCACCAAGGCTTCAGAACGATGAGTTAGTTTGGTGAAGATCCTGAAGACTGACTTGTGCCTGCTTCCCTGGACTACAGGGAGCTCAATAAAGGGTTTCACTGGGACAAAAACCTCTGCCTAAACACAGGGGCTGAACAAACCCTACCAAACATGACCTATTAAAATAAAAAATATGTGCTCTTAAAAGGGGGAGGGCTCTCATTAACTGAAAACCATAGCAGCTTTGGTGTTTGACCTGGAAAGATGTGGGTGTTAATTTGAAAATAGGCAGAACTTTCTTGCAGCAACAAAAGATACAAAGATGAGGAGGGGTATAAAATATGAAGAAGAGAGAAGACTGCTGTGCTTATTCCCAGTTCATTTTGTGACAGTCGGTGTTGAGAGACTTGGCAGGTTAAAAATAACATTCTTATTTTGTTGCAATTTTAACTTGCAGCATTCCTTTTTCAAAAACAGTTACAGCACTAATTAATTAATTTCCTTAAATATTTATGCTGTAGAATAGTGTAATATTTTATTAAGGGTTAAAATTAAGGATGGTTTTGTGTGCTTTTCTAAAGCAAGGCCCTCCAGTACACAAGCAAAGGTAAATTATATAATGAATATTCTCAAGGCATCAGAGCCTCTATATTGCCTATGCCCTACATGCTGCAATGCTAAAAAAAACCTCCACCCTTATTTTGTTTATCAGGATACCAAGAACTGTATTGTGTTGTATACTTCCCATTGTGGCACACATTATATTATTGGAGTTCTCTCTGATCCTTTCCTTCCCTCGCTGTCAGAATTGTAGAATAAACTGAAATACCCATGTGATGCACGAATCACAGAGGGATCTCTGAAAACAGCCATCATTCACTTGTGGTACTTAAAAAATTATCATCCTTCAAATGAAAAATCCTCCACCTGAAAAACAAGCTTGAGGGGGAAGGGCCAGGTTCAGCTGCTAAAGCTCCCCATGTACATAAATAACCCCTGGGCAGTGCTGAGCTGAGCCCCTGTGTTGGCTCAGGGGATGTTTGCTCGCAACCAGGGAGGCCAGGGTTAACAGCAGGGATTTTTATTCCAAAGAAATGCAGTTGCTCTGGCATGATGTAGGCAGGCCCTCATCAGAGAGCCCTGGCACAGCTGTTCTCTGTGCCACCCCATCTCTGTGTCTCCTGGCAAGTCCCACAGCAGCAGGGCTCTTGTCACAGCTGCTCCCAGGGCTCGCTGGTGTGGGTGATCCCTGCAGAGCTCAGCTCTGGGGATGGAGGAAGCTGCACTGGGGGTCCCAGCTCAGCCTTTACCCACCCAGGTGACCCAGAGCTGTTTCCCTTCCTCTCCCTTTGCACTGTTGGTCACTCAGGTGTCCCTGGCTGTGGCACTGCTGGGGACAAGATGGGGATAGGCCCTGTCAGGGTGGGCATGGCATTAAAGCCCTACAGCTTTTCTGGTTTCCAGACTGCTGCATTTGTGTCCATCCCATGCAGCTCTTGGCACATCAGCTATGTTAACAACAGGCAGTTTTCCTGCTGTTTATTCCAATATTTAATTAATTGCTCTGTTTTGTATGGAGTTCTCCTTGTGACACTACTCAGAGGCTCCTGTTCATCCCCAGCACTCTCAGCAGCACAGTAACTCCATCACAAATGTCCTGCTTTGTTGCATTTCTGCTGCAGTGATTGGATCCCACTTCTGCTCAGGTTCCTAATCCCAGCTATTTTTATGGCCAAGTGGCAAAGTGTGGAGGTTTTTCTTCTGGAGCTTTGAGCTGGTAGTCCGGAAGGGCACAGCTCTGCCTCTGGAATTCAAGTTTTAAACAAAGCAGAGAGTTTTACAGATGAATTACAGAGTGTGAGAGCAAGCAAAGCTGTCACAAGCCTTAGTAGCCACAATTAACTTGTCTGTTCATTATGAAGCATCAATATTAATATTTTATTCACCCATAACTTCAAAGCATGAAAGGCAGCCTAACAAAAACAGACTAAACATCTTTCACATCTCTGCTGTCTCGCTCTGATTGCCCACCAAGAAGTGGCAGTGTTTCTTTGGGACATCAGTCTAGGATTCAGCAAATCTCTTGGCACTCCAGGAGTCAGAAACTTCACCTTGGTCCTCAGCAGGTGCCAGCAGTGAAGTCATCATCCCTTTCAAGTTTCAGATGACATGGTACACAGCTCTGGAGTTCAGGTCTCTGCACCACAGGGCTGTGGAGTAATGCAGATCTGGCAGGAAGGGAACCATCATATTCATCATTACAGCTTTAGAACTCTTCTTACCCTTCTGAGCTGTTGTCCTCTATGAAATGCAAAGTGCCTTTGAGAAAGCATCATTTATTAATAAGATATATTCTTTTAGATTTTGGCAGGTTACATTCCAAAAAAAGGCCCAGTGCGTCCTTATGTAATGAAACACTGCACAATTCATGTCTCACCTCCTGCCAGTGCTTTTAGAAACAGGTGGAAATGAGTAATTACCCATAAATGGTAGCATTCCTCCATTACTTACAGAGAGTATTTGGCAGTGATCATTTAGGCTTAAATGTTTTTTTAAAAGGTAATACCATTCACTGACTTGTCATGTTCAGAACTTTAACGTGTCCCTTAAGCTACTCAACCAATTTATTACAAAATTACTCCATTTTTTTAAGTTAGCTCTTTTTATTTCTGTTGCTCTGTCTGATCCATATTTAAACCACTATTACTAAGTTCTTTATATATGCCAGGGTATCAGAACATGGAAATAAAGATTGCTCTGAGTGGTAGTTTAAAAGAAAAAAAGGTTGTGTCACCTGTAATTCAGGCAAGAGTTGAAGAAACACTACCCTGTGCCACTGACACCATCACACCATCCCTGGGAGTGTTCAAGGCCAGGCTGGATGGGGCTCTGAGCAGCCTGGTCTAGTGAAAGATATGGAACCCATGGAAGGGGCTGGGACTAGATGAACTTTGAGGTCCTTTCCAACCCAAACCATTCCATGGTTCTCTAATCATATAATTCCATGACAGCCTCAGGTCAGATTTCTCAAAGTAATGAATGGTAGAAGAAGGCTGTGGAAGGTCTCCCAGTGACTCCTCAGGTGAGGTGGTTTGGTGCTCTGTGCCTGGGATGGGAAGCCACTGCCACACTGGGGCCAGGGAAGGATGTCCTCTTCCAGCTGAGCCAGCTGTGTGTGCTCTTCATGCACAAGGAAAAGCTGCACTGAAGCCCTTTTGACTGGGTGCCACAGGAGCTTTCCTGATCCCTTGCTCCCATCCATCTGGAATGCATGGCTGAGTTCTCCTGTCACCCCCTGACCTGGCTCTGCAGTTATTTTTCATGTAATAACATTGTGGAAGCCTCTGTTTTAGAGATCTCCTCTCTTCAACAGTGACCTCATATGTGGTGACTGGCCTGGGATAATGTAACTATAAATTTCATAAAGCTGCATTCCAGCTGCAATCACAGATCTGGGAATTGATTTCTTTTGATGGTCTCAAAAAGCTGGACTTTTCAGGAAGAGTGAAGGGTCAGTTCTATTATCTTAGCTTTACCTTTTAGAAGTGTGTTAAATGCAGGTGTGCTAGTTACAGAATTAGTTTGTACTGAAGAAAAAGTAGCTTAATACTTAAAACAAATAATTTTTCTACATTTCTCATAGATGCATCAGATTTTTATATAATCTCTTGTAATATAAACTAATATGCACTATTCAGCTAAAAAAAGAAAAAAAATTGTGCTTGTGCCAATGCAGCTGAAATGTCACTGAGCAATGGTGTCATTCAAAGCCCAAATCACCAGTGCAGTGCAAATATTGTGGGGTTGAGTAGCAGTTCATTTAGTTCTGCAGCCCTAATTTTGTTCAGGCAGAGGATGCCTCTTGGTTTCTATTTCAATTTTCTACAGGATATACACATGGCAGTTTTGTGAAATGAAGGACAAGAACAGGGCTCTTGCTCGATGGATTCTGGAAGCTGTAAGAGCACCTTCCTTAATTTCTGTGGGCACTGAACCAAAAGGCTGCAATGCACTGTGTTGCAAAACTGCCACAGGGAAACTTTTTTTTTAAATATATAATGAGGCCATAGATGTGTCAGTGGAGTTTTGAGTCTTCTCATCTTAGTAGGGTGTGGGTATAAGTAAGGGAGTTCTCTGCTTCCTGTCACAATGCATAGAAAAAGTACTTGAAACTGGTGTAGTTTGAACTATTTTCTGCAGTTAGTACTCAAAATAAATAATCCTCACTAACTTGGTGGAAATGATTGATTATTCCCTAAGCACCACTTTGTATTTGGAACATGGGCTCTTGCTGGTGTGCTTAAAACAGCACAAACAACCCTTTGCTGTAGAACTTCAGCTAGGCATTAATCACACAAGAGATTCACCACTAAGTGTTTTGGTATTGATTAATAGGCTGGAATTTGAAAGTTTTAAACTCTCTCTGAATGTCCACACAGTGCATGTCTGGGCATGTGGGAAATGCTCTGAGGTCAGGTTACAATGCCCCTCCCATTAATTCTCATTAAACAGCTCCCCACCTTCCTCTCTTCCAGGATGTAAAGTGACTGCAACAGATTTCACATTCAGAAATCAGTACGATAGGCATGATAAAAGAAGTCCCTTTATTTAGCATGTTAGACATGAACATAAAAGACATCTATAATGAAAAGCATGGATTTGAGGGGCTGAAGGAAAATGTCCTTCATGGGCTGGGACTAAATGATCCCATTTGCTCTCTGACTGATGAGCTGCAGTGGTGACAATTATCAAGGTTGCTCCTGACATAAGCCCACTGCCCCTTTCCTTCCCTGAAGCAGCAGAACAAGATGAGTGTCCCCCTGTGTTGCTCCAGTTCCCAAGCTGATGGGTGACCTTAGGCCAGCAGTGTGATGTGTTTGGGCAGAGGCTGTGCCTCCCCAGCTGCCATCCCTGCAAGCACTGCCCTGCATTCCCTTCCCTCTGGTCTCCAGACGTGAGTCAGTGTTGCCTCCTGGAAGAGTCTACAGGGGTTTTAGTTCTCAGTTTTCCTTACTGAAACTTCCTAAAAAATCTGTGATAAGGCTTGGCTGGAAGGAAATAAACAAAATCCAACGTGTAATGAAGCCCAGTGAGCTTTGCTGTTTCTCAGGGGCAGGGGAGGCCTGGGTGGAGCTTGGTTGGTGGCTGGGCTGATGAGGCTGAGGGCATCCACCAGGGGAAGGCTCTCTGGGTGATGAGGATGTAGCACCAATTCCCAAGAAAGTTCCACAAAAGCAGTGGATATTTTAAAATGTCAGGAGACAGAGGGCATTTCCATTATAAACAGGATTCTAGCATTTAAAATAACTATCCCTGCCATAGTCCTCAGCAGAAGATCAAAACACCATCATTTTAACATCAAAAGGCATATTCAGCTTTTTCTTTTTTTTCTTTTTTTTCTTTTTTTTTTTTTTTCCGGTGAAAAACACCCCTTGCTATGTGCAGGGGTTTTTTTTCCTTTTTTTTCCTTTTTTTCCTTTTTTTTCCTTTTTTTTTCTTCTCCAAAAGCTTAGACATTCAGACTCTAGGATAGAGGCTGTTCTCATCCCTTTTTTTTTTTCCAAAAGTTGTTTGACAGCTGATCCTGAGGGAGGGGGTCTCTCAATCTTTAACATTTTATTAAGGTGCAATATTTGGACTTTTGAGGCTGAATTTTAGCCTTTGAGGAGGGAGAGTATTCAATGGCATGAATCTTTTAAACTGCAGTAGTGTAAGAGATTACTTCAGCAATTTGCCACAGACCATTTTTCAAAGAGACAATGAGGCATTTGTGAGCAATATATGGCAAGAATAAGCTTCAATTTTTTTCATGCAGCAACTTTGGAAGAAACACTGTTATGTATATGCGGTTTACATGGTACTTAAAATAGCTCAGGCAACCTCCAAGGGTATAAAGTCAATTTTTCAAATATAAATCTCAATTTCTGGTCAAGCTGGAAAAAGAAAATAAAGCCATTTAGAAGTACCAGTCATTTTTTTTTCTCTGAATTTTTAAGGTTGTGTGTAGCTGAAAGCCAAGCTTAATTCTGGGCTACTTAAAGGTATTTGTTCTAACCCATCTGGTACACAAACACTGGCATTTAGTGTCTTTTCAGTGTTTTCCACAAGGTCAGAGTTGGATGCTAAGACTATTTTCTAAGGTAAATTTTCAGTGTAAACTCTATATGAAAAAGAAAAAAAACAAGAAAGAAAAAAAATCCAATTTAAATTTCTTGTAAACTGCCTGTACTGCTGGGATAACTGCCTGGTTATGATTTATCCATCATCAGACTGACCAAAACATCTTTTACTAAATAGAGATTTGTACATGGTAGAACAAAACACATCCAGGTTAGGAGAGCTTCAGTGCAAAAGAATCTGATAGATTCTTCTAAAATTTTAAATTTTTGGAGGTTACTGATTGACAAATACTACGCAGATGCTTCATAGCAATCACAATGCTTAATTTATATTCCAGTGACACACATTTGTTCATCATGATTTTCAATGTCTAAGCTATAATGAGTGTTTTGATGATGCAAATGGCATCCAGATCTATTCTATTCTATTCCATTTTGTTCTGTTCTAAAATCCTGCAAATGATGATGTTTGGATTTGTGGGGGAAAAAAAAAATGTTTAAATTGCTTTGTGTTCTCACTCTGTTCACTGCTGAAGTAAAACACTGTATGGTGCAGCATCAGCATGGACTGCAGATGAAACAGAGGAAAATAAAGTTAGCAGCAGTGTCTTTCCCTTCTTCAGGGAAGAACTTTAGTGTAAATATAGTGCCAATAGGAGAAAAAACACCAGGTTAATGCACCTCATAGTAATGGCTTCCCCATTCATCACTGCACTAAACCAGCAGATCTCCCCCTTGCTGTCACAGCAGCAGGGAAATTTCAGCTACCAGGATCCACAACATCTCTGTCTGCTTTCTGTCTTTGCCCAGACCCAGATGACACAGTGACAGTGCCTGGTGCTGGGGACTGAAAGTTTCAGCACCCACCCAGTGCTCTCTGTCGCTTTAAAGACATGGACTAAGCAATTTCTTGTGGCTGAGGTGAAGTTCTGAAAAATAAATTACTGGAGAAGTAGAGCAAATTCATTTTGCTTACAGATAAGTATTTTAAAAACTAAGCTGTTGCAAGAGCAGTGATAGGCTTCCTCCAGCTTACTCTGGAAGTGGAGGAAATATACAAGCATGTTTTTGGATCTTAAAGCCATCCAGGCAGCCCAGCTTATTTTCCTGTATTGCAGAACATCCTGCTGTAAGTGCTATATATACACATCACTGCAGTGATTAGACTGGCTTGGGCTATTTTAATTCCAGTATATTCACCTTCCACTAGACCAGACCTAACTGAACTCTTCATGATGGACAAATGGAAGTCAAAAGAGTCAAGCAAAGCACAACTTTTTTTAAATTAGACCTATAAAAATAAATTAAATCGTCTGTCCAGTTTCTGGGGTTTTTTTAAAATTTTCGGTTTTTTGTTTTTATTTTGCTGCTGAAATCCTAAAAATCCTAAAAGATCTGCCAGGCATGCTGCTGATTCTGCTAAAGTCATATGAAAGCTCTGTGTGCATGCTTTTATTTTTAACAAAAAGCAATAGCAGCTGAAGAGAAATGACCTATTAGTCTGTGAAAAGTGAGGGCCAGTATTTATAAAGACATGCACCCTTTGTAGATTCAGATGGAGAAATTTTCAGTGTGCCCTGCAACCTGCTTGTGATGTGGAAGTGAGAGCAACTGAGGCTCCTTGAGGTCCTTTCACTAAGTTCATTTGGAAGAGGAAGGGATGGAATATTTCCTCCTACAGCTTTGTTGATAAAACTGAAATCAAAACTTGACAGTTGCTCTTGAATTTTGTTTGATGTTTTCCAACTGAACTTGCCTTCTCCTATTTGTTTCAGACAGACTGCTGAGACTAATAGGAGACTTTCAGAAACCTGGAATTTTCTCATTTAGGCTCGTATGTGAGCTTTCTTTACACTTAGGAAAAGTGAGTTAGAAAATATCCCACCCACATCATGTTTTGTGCTGCATCAATCCCTTTTGCCTAAATTACTCAAGACTTTTTTTTTGTAAGGATGGGCTGTTTCATTTTTTTAATATTTATCTGCTTGTGTGGCTTTTCCACCATGTGAAATCAGTCTCTAACAGCAAAACCCACACCTGTTATTTTCCTCATGTGTTCCTGAACACTTGAATGTTTGTCTTTGTCTTTAGTATCTCTACAAACTTTGTATTATTTTGCTTGTTTTCCCTTTTATATGTGCCTAGCTATATCAGTTGCAGGTCTGCCATCCAATTATCAAAGTGTTTGAGACTACAGAAGCCCTTTTTATCCTTTTCCTCCCCTGTTATGCCTCATTCCCATTAACCCAACAGCCATCTCTTTTCTTCTCAAGTCCCTCACAAGTCTGAGCTGCCTCTCAAGCACCTTCCTTCCTGCCCTGAGGAGACTTTTGGGCACAGCCCCATACCACGGGTGTCCTCTGTCCACCCTTCTGAGTTGCAGCCTGTTTGGCAGGGATGTCCTTTGGAATGGAGAGCTTTCTCTTGTGCACCCTAGGAACAGGAAATGTGGGCTCACAATAGGCTGTTTTCCACCTCTGTGTCTCAAATTACTCCTTGGCAAACTTTCACAAGGTTCAGAGCTTACCAAAGCAGATCTGTATCCAAAAGTGTTTCCAAAAGTGCTCTCGTGAGGAATCAAATAATCATCTGTTGTGCTGGGCCGCTCTCACAACATCCTGCAGTATTGTATCACTGCTTAGTTGATGTAATGCATCATCACAACAGTGTCAGGCAAGAAACAATGTTCTTTAAGCAGCCTTCTATCATACATGTTGTTAAAATGAGATTGTAGTGATGCAATGGAAAATATTCATGGTGAGTTCTCTGTATATCATTGAAATCATTATTAATGCAGGGTGATGTCATTTATTGTAATCTAAGACACAATAATTCAGGTTTCAGCCCAAGTTGTTGAAAGCTATTCCATTTTACCCAGATAATTTTGTTGCTTTTATTTATTTAGTGCTACTATTGTATTTTATTTTTTCAGTCAAATTTTACAAGCAACAAAGAAGTAAAAAAAAGTGTTTTTTATATTTGCAACTACAGTATTAGAGTATTTTTCTTGTCAAACTTGAGTTGAAAATTGTACCAAAGGAAACTTTTAGTTTGGGTTGCTAAAGAAACAAGGCTTAAGTGATTATGCTGTCTGCTGTTTTTATTGTGCTGCCTCCTGTCTGGTTTCCCATGCCAGTAGCTTGTTAATCTGCTGGGCAATTTCAAACAAATATGACACTGGAGGTAAAGCTCTAAAAATGTGTTAGGTATGTGCATGCCTTATGAAAGTGAGAAGCAAGATAGAGCAGGAAGATAAAGCTTAATGCCCTGACTGAGGGGAAAACTGCCCCGTGAATTTAACCCTGTTACCAGGCCTCATAGAAGGGCAGGTTTCACAATTCCTGCTATTCTGTTGAAGTATAAACATAAAAGAAAAGTTCCTCAATTGACATTTCCTGAGTGTACTGTCCACAGCTATTAATTTTATAGTGTCTAGCTGCCTGCCAAAGGTTCATTCGAAGCACTTGCTTTGAAACCCAATTCCATTATTGATGACCAAAACACCAGTGCATGGAGCTCATGGAACATTCTGTCTGTCACAACAAACCACCAAGTGACCCTCTTGAAAACACCTTTAATGAAGAAGTTCATGTGTATTTGCCATCTCTTCACATGTTGTCTCCTTTCAGTGTTTCGACCTGGATCAGAAGTTTTAAAGAAAAAGTTTTTCATCATGTTCAACATCCATTTAGGTGGTTTTAATCTTTTAAACTGGACTGGTATTTTTCTTTTCTGACAATAAATTTGGGCATAGATTTCATTTGAATCTTGAATCAAAGTTTCATAATCCAAAGAGGCATTTTTTATTGTTGTTGTTATTATTATACACTTCCAAATTAAAAATTGAAACAGGGTATAAATGTGCATTTTTCTCCCTGTGGTATTTTTCACATAGCTGTTATCAGTTGTATTAAAAGTGTAGAAAAATGGAAGACAATTATTTTAGATTTAAAAGAAGACAGGAAATCTAGGTACCATCTCTATACTGGGCATGCAATGACCTGGGTGGTTTAATATCTGTGGGATGCAGAAGAGTCTTTCAGATAGATATTCAGCATTTTTTGAGTAGCAGCAGCAGCAAATTACATCATATCTGCAAACTCAAAGTTGTGTGTATTGGTTTCATGTTCTTTTCTTAAAAAGGAATTTATTTTAGTTGTTTATTTTAGTTAGGGCTTTACAAGGAACTTTAAAAAATTCACAAGGCTCTTAATTGCACTCAACAAATGCTCTCATTCATTCAGTATTAATTCATACATAGTATATCAGCCTCTAATTTCTGTTTGATTTTAATTATAATACTCCTTGGGCTTATTTCCTCACAACTTTAAAAGTGACATTTGCATTAACTTAATAACCTTTACAAAATAAATGAGAAAGCAGCAATGCCTTTAATAAATGTTGTTCATAAAGTACCATTGTAACAGGATGCTTAATTAGAAATATTGTGTGGTCAAAATGAGAACAGAAATGAAAGAGACAGATAATGTTTGCTTGCTGGTAGCAACATCTTGAATACTCACAGTAATGCTAATAATTCTTGCTATAGCTACCCAGACATGCTGCATGATTTTCAGTAATGTTTGCACTTTCCTAACTTACAAATGCAGGAATTGGTGAATGTGTTGAAAATATCAAGTGCAGTGGTTTATTGTTGGTCTTCTATTCACTGGGGGAGGCAAAGATGTAGTTAATGAGCTTTATGGTACTTTGCCAATATCTTGGCCATTCTTTATGGATGGGAAATTTCCATAGAAACACCATTATCTGGGGATTTTTATTTTTTTTATAAGAAAGCAGTGCAGAAGGCTGGTTTATTTGCCAGGTAATATTCATGTTTCATAGTGATTTGGGCATAAAGCACATATTACTTTCACAAATGGGCTTCCTAGGTGAGTATTTCTTAATGAGACTTAATGAAGCCATTGAGTCAGGAGGAGAAGAGCATTTAGCATTTGGAAGAAGTGCAGTGACAAAGATGAAATAGCAAAAGGAAAAGAAGTGCTGACGAGTGAAGGATTTGATAAATGAGAGCTTGAGATCAGCACATCTGACAAGAGAATTGGGAAGGAATCAAAATGTAGTTTTACAGAGTTCTTGTTCAGTTGCTGAGGTGCACTATACTAAATGTTTATTTATGGATCCATTTTTCCGCCATTTATTTCTCTGTGTTTGGATTTACTCATTCAATCAGAGAAATCTGCTTGCATATAATAAATGGAAGATAATCTCTGTGTGAATTGCTTTAGTGAACTCTGTGGGGGGATAGCACTTAATTGTAACAAATGAAATAAAACTGGCATAAAAGACAGCAATCACTTCAAAGTAAACACACTATCCTAAGCAACTTCTGTGGCTTTAAAGTGAAGGATATCTTCTACAAGGTGTTGGTTTTAATTGGTTCTTTGGGAGATTTCTTTATAAATTTCTTATAAATTATAAATTAATTTACATTTAAATGCTTCCATTCACTGCTGAGTTAGCCCAGAACTTGAAAAACAGCAATATCATGTTCTTAGAAGTGTCGCTGACTCTGCTAATGATTAGAATATTTCCTGAGCCATCCCGGTCTTTACTGCTTTGTAAAATTTCTAGGCCAAATGTTTAGGTCCCAGTGAGCACCATAACACACTGCTGATGGCTTAATTCAGGATCTGTAATGCTGCTTGACTCAACTGGGTGGAAGAAACATAAAGAAAAAAAGCTTGAGCTCAGCATTTCATCAAAGGGAAATGTCAAAAGAAGAAAAATATTTACATTACTGAACTGAAGTGTTCCTCCAGCTTAATGACCATACATAAAATACAAAAATAACTAAGAATATGTAATTAAACAGGAATAAAGTGTATAAATTAATTTGGATGTTAGTTTTCACATTGTATGTCTAGTCACTGAGTAGAAAGAGATTTTGAAAAATTAAATCTTGTCTATAAATCCCAATGACTACAAATACTGAGGCAAACAGGGGAGAGTCTATCTCCTTCCCCATCTTTTTAATCTGAAAGATTGGAAAAATCAAAGATATCTTTCCCCTTTTTTGAATTATATTCTGTGATCCAAACCAGGGAATAGTATTTGCTGCTGCACACAGACAGCTCCATTCATGCTTTCAGGAGGTGCCTTGTTCTCCACAGACCACAAAATAGAAATACATTTATTTAGCTGAGAGGTTCAAATGGAAATGCCAGCCAACGTTAGTGAAGTAAATCTAAGCAAAGATAGATTTTGTGCAAAAGTGGCTTATGAAAGGAAAACCAAACCACCTACAGCAAGCCATGCTGAAAAAAAGAAAAATATTGATGCCTCAGTGTAAAAATCAAATAAAAGACATAATATGTTTATATGATCTCAAATTTCTACTTATGTTGAAGAGGAAGCTTTGTGACCAGCAGCCTCTGACAGCTCAAGACTGTGTGGTCTTCCATTCTTCTAGAATTGGAAAATCCTGCCGCAAAATACTGAAGCCAGGATGGACTGCAATACTTTAAACTATTGGGGGTTTTTAATATATGGTCAGAATGAGCTGTAGGGAAAAGACTATTTGATTACAGAAAGGCTTTGCAGATAAAATTCTTCAATTAGTGAGAATGTAAAATATTCTAGGTGTTCCATTTGGGAAAAAAATTAACTTCGGAAAAAAAGAGAAAATACTTTATTTGCCAAAAGAAAATGTAGCCACAACTGAAGTCAGTCTTCAAGGAGGGTCAGTGGATCCCTGTATGTGCTCTGAGGGTACTCACCCTGCGGCAATCAATGAGGGAGATGGGATTTCACTGCAGAATTTTGTTATTTCCTTTGAAAATGCAATTAATCATGAGCAGTGCAGAAGTTCCAGTATTGAGCAGATGCTCTGTACAGAGTTATGTAAACGAGGCTTGTCCACTTGAGAGGTTTTTGTACATGATCCCTCTGTTTTCCCATAGAAGGTGGTTAAGAGTCTCCAAACTAAATATGCCTCTGGTGAATAATTTGGATACATTTGGTCTCAGACCCTAAAGTTATATCTTTACATTTTAAATCAAAATTGTAGTGGTGAACCATGATAAAACCTAATTATAGTTCTGTACTTGCCACGGCCACCGTGTTTGCACAGCCAACTAGTGTAGGATAAAGCAATCAAAATGAAAAAGTATTTGGAAAGAAAGTAATTTTCTGTGGTTTCCCTACATTTATTTCACGAAAAACTACTACAATATAACTGCCAACATTTGTGTTTATTGAAACCCCTATTTATTTCCAGATATGGGACCTCATTACGCTAATAGTATACTATTATGTAAATGCATTTTCTATAAATGTCTAGTATCTGTAAGTAGTTTAGTCTCAATGTCCCTAATGTAATATATCAAACAATAACTCATTTGTCAAAGAGAGACAGTTCATTAGTATTCAGCAATCATTTGGACAGAATAAAACAGCAACAGTATAAAAATTGATGTTGCGAAACTTAACAAATGAGGGAATAAGGAAAGTGTGATTCAGGAAATTGCAGGCCTGCCCTCAAGGGCCATTTTTAGGTCACTTGTCTGCATTTTAATATTACATCTGTTTTACAGAGAGTCTCCAAGTTATTAGGTTGGGAGGGAAGCCAATTTGCAACCGTGACATCAATATCCAGGGGGTTCAATAAATGGGAACATAACAACACTTGGGACAGAGTCAGGGTGAAAAGGTGTCACACTGCCAACTGTGGCATTGTAACTCAGTTGTGCAATTAAATTATTGAATGATATAAACCTTAACTTCTAGCGTTTAAATATTGGGAGATTTGCTTTTGAAATCTCTTACCTTTTGAGAGAAGAAAGAAGTGCGTGTGTGTGTGACCTAAATTATGGCACTTCATGCATTCACTTTAAAATTCAGTCACTGCATGGATACATACAGGTGTGGTTTGTCTACTTGTGGGCAAGCTGGGTAAGATGTCAGCTCCACAATTTGATGTCAGCCTCTCTGCACAGCTGTCAGGAATGTGTTATTCTCAGCTTCTTGCATGGTGTTCTGCTTCTTCTCAAATCAGTGATTTCTGTTGTTCTCTCCTGTGTGGGTCTGTCTTAAAACTGCCTTGCATTACCTGATTTGTAGAGATACAGAACTTTTGCTGGCCCAGTTAAATGCATTTACAAGGGATTTCAAATTATCTGGAAGCACCTTGTCTGTCGTTACCACTGTAAGGGATGCTTGAATATGAGTCTCTTTTACATGAAGAGTTTGAAGGATGCTCTGTGTGGCCTTTAAATACCTTACTAGGCAAAGTTGCACCTTCCTCTCTATCTCACAGAAAATGCCAGCAGCAAATTTTGTGAATCTGTCTGTATTTCTCCATAATGTTCATCTCAGGTCAGAGAACAGCACTGGTGGAGTGAGTACTCTTCTACTTTTTAGTTGTTTTGGCTCCCATCATTGTATTAAAAAGAAATGGGCATATTCTAAAACAATCCATTGGTTTTCAGATGGGATTTGTGCACGTTACTTTTAATTTGGTTTTTGACCTATAAAAAATGATCCAGATAGGTACTCAGGTACTGAGAAGTGGATTTCCTGTATTCTTGATCCAGGCCTCTATTGTCAGGCTTATTCATGAGGATGTATCTGTTCATTTGATTCAATATTCTGTTCCCCTGTTATTTTTCCACCCAAAAGCACTGTAACCTCCATTCATCAAGTCTAAGCTTAACCATCTATGGCTTTTCCAAAAATACCAAGAGCTACACAGTTTCTTTTGAATCAGAATTAGAATAAAATCTTCTTATAAAGCTTTCTCTTTTATATTCAGCACCCTCATTTCCATCTTTCACAGCTAAATCAGGTTATTTAGATTACAGCAAGGTCTGAACCAACTCAGAAGAAAAAAAATTATCTACAGAGCCTATTTACATTTCTTTAATGAAACACTACGTTGGCTTTGTATAAAAAAGATTTTTTAAAGACAAAAACCTGAATGTGATAAGCATAATACTATTTTGAGGTAAAGATAAGCCTAAAACTGAGGCTAGTTTTAGAAGAAAAGAAAAAAGAGATTGTTCTTTCAGAGCATGTGGATGACAGTTAATTGACATGTCAGTGGTCACTTTAAATAACACACAGAAGGGAATAGTTCCACTGTGGTATTTGAGACACTTATTCTGACCACACCACAAATCACCTTCCCCATCTCAAAGTGCAGCTGGGATAAGAGACGTAAACACTGGGCTTGTTCTGAAAAGCAGCCAATACCTGTGCACCTGTGACCCTGGGGTCTGGCAGCTGTTCCCAGGGAGGAGCTGAGGTGCAAACCAGCCCCTTCCCACGGAACACTGGATAGCAGGAGCCACAGAGTGACAGCCACTCTGCCCCCTGCACATGCTAGGCTGCCAGGAGGAGGGCACGGGGCAGCTGGCACTGCAGGAAGTGCCTGGTGATGGAGCCACCCCTTTAGGATAGATCAGATCTCTTCACTGTGTTTTCCCAGCACAAAATAACCCAGGATCTGATAATTTTTTTTTTTTAATATTGCTATTTTACAAAACCATGGAAGTTACCCCCAAATCTGAATCAACAGTATTTCTTTGGCTGGTAGATGGTAGCCAAAATATGGCCCATTGATTTTCTCTCTAGCAACAATAATTTCCTTTTCATATGGAACACCTACGGAATGAATTTAAATGAGGCTGTCACTCTTTTTTATAAGACGGGGATATTATCTGTCTGTGCAGGAAGAAGGGAATCCTCCAGCTCCAGCTTAAGTCTGTGTTTTTCCAACCTCTACTCTCATAATAGGAAAGACATGCCTGCCCAGCCAATCTCTAAACTCAGGGGAAAAAATGCAATTTGATGCAGCCCATTCTTTTAATGGTGCAGTAATTGACAGAGGAGGAGGTTTCCGATATTGTGAGAATGTGACATGGAAATATCTGATACATGAGAAATAACCTGCCATTTCTAAGGCAGTTTAAAACCCAGGCAGTTGAGAACAGATGCTATCTAGTGACACTCTTTTCAAAGCATCATCTCTGCTGACAGGCTGCTGTGCTGCTTTGGTGAGCAAACAAGAAGTGTTACAAGTGCAGCTGATGAGCAGGCACAGATCATGCAGCGATCAGACTGAGGCTGTATTTATCTCTGGGTTAATACAATACTGAAATATTAAAATCTAGCCTCATAAATACCTGTTTGAGATGTAATGAGCCATTCATCAGCAATCTGCTAATGACTGACTGCAGCTATCAGGTGTGGATTTACAGAAGCCCTAGGATAGCCATGCTAATGACAGTGTTTTTAGTTATTATAACCTGTAATGTTTCTTAAGGGCAATTTTGGAGTCTGCATTATCTCTTGTTACTGTCATGTTAGAACTTCTGGGGGTTTGAGGTTGTTTTTTCTTCCTTTCAAAGGACCTCGATGTAAGTGTCTTACAACAACCTCAAAGATTTTTGCAAAACACATGTTGTTAATGATATGTACATCATTTTATACCAGTAGACATCAAAATAATCCTCAGAAGAGAGAATTGTAATCCTCATCTCTTATGTGGGAATGATGAGACTTGGAGCTGTGATCTGCCTGAGGCTCAGGGGAGAGGATGCAGCTGACAAACCAAGAGAGGTTTTCCACCTGCTGCTGGAGAGAAGCTGTGTATCCAAACATGCTCAGGCAGGGCTCTGGAACAGCTACTTATTTCTCAGTCATGGACTAATTGACACAACAGACAAGAGGAAAATCCAAATTCAATTCATATACAGGCATGCAGACAGCTTGCACGTGTTACACTAGGTAGGAATTCAGCCCTAGTTTAAATATTGATGAAAACACAGTTCAAACTTAGAAATACTTATTTTCCTCCTCTTTTGGATGATTTTTCTTACCTTCCAATAAGGGGATTAATATATATGCCAGATTTTTAGGGGGGTTCTTTGCACTGTGTTGTGTGGTCATGTTATGTGACCAGTTCAGAGCTGCTGTAAAAGCCACAGCTGCCTTTAACTCCAGGGATTATTGTTTAGCCACACAAAGTCTGAATTGGTCTGCACAAAAATATGGTCCATGTGTTTGTGTCTGTCACAAAACAAGGCACCCAGGACTGAAGACCAAGCAGAAGCAACCAGGTTATAATGACAGGGATAAAAATCACTGGTTAAAACAGAACTAAAACACAGCCTGGAGGTGCCTCTGGTAACATTTTTGACCTTCATCTAATTGGATCCAAACACTGAAGTCTGTGCTGGATTCTTCAGAAGAGTTTTTACCAGTCCTTCTCTTAAAGTTTACCAAGCCAGGAAAATAAGGAGGTAAAAGAAATACCCACACACCAAATCCTTGGTTTCTTTGTGCTTTGGCATCATTGCCTGTCAATACAATTAATGAGATGTCCTTGGTGCTTTACAGTGTCAGAATGGAGGCAGGCTTAGACAGAATGAATCTTTAGATATTTCATATATGAAAACTTGCAAATATCAGCTTACTTAAAAACAAAATCGCTTGCCTTTAAAAAAAACAAAACAAAACAAAAAAACCCCGAAACCAAAACAAAAAAACTCCCACACAACAAAAAGATAAGTGGTAGTTAAAGTGTCCAGAAACTGTCCCAAACTAGGATAGCAGTCTATAACCTCCAAGGCCTGTTTGGAGCTCCCCAGCTGCTGGCAGAAGGCTCAGTGCCAGCCAGACACAGAATGTGCCTCTCCACCTTCAACAACAGAGCCAGCAAAGTTCTACCAATTGCTGCAGTAGATTAATGCAGAGGGAGAGTAAATAGGGCCTGATGGTCCAGCAGATGAAGGCAGAAGGCCCAAAGTGATAAACTGCACTTCTAGCATGGGAATAATTCAGTCACCCTAATCAGGCACTGTGAATGCAGAGTTATCCATGCTCAGCACCATCTCCTCAGCTGGAAGTCCATAGAAAGATTATTTACAGTGAATAAGGCTTCCAAGTTGTTCATGTTTACAGACTTCATCTGATAGAGCTCAGTGCATTACCAGCCTCCAACTTTCCAGATCTTGAATTTCCTGGCTGGTGAACTATTAAAATGCAGATTAACTAAACTTCAAACAGATTTATTGCAGATGGCTCCTGCAAAATCCTTTTGGATTACCTGCCTCCGGACATCATTTCCTAGTCTGTAGGGGTTCATTAAGGACAGAATTAAATGAGTTAGCTGGGAAAAGACCAGCAGGAAGAGTATGTTGAAAATTATTCATATTATTATGCTTGATCTAGTGATATAGATTTACCTTTTAGGAATTTTTCAACTTTCTCATTTGCAGCAATGAATAAGACATGCAAGCATGCCTCGTGGATCATGGTGTTGTTTAGGAGTGCATTTCATAACCTCTGAGTTATTTGTGGCAAAGAAAGTCACCCGTGCTGGGAGTGCAGAGAGAAAAGACAACAGCCGCAGTGCATGTCCCTCGCAGTTCTCAGCTGCAGCAACTCCATTTCCCTCTGAGCAGAGCCTTGAGATTCCAAACATAGCCATGAAGCATTTTGCTTTGTCTCTGTCATCTAACCCATTTCAAAATAAAATTAGCCTGGGGGTTATAAAAACAAAAATAGCGATGTTTAGACTTACATGATTCACTAATTGTGCTGCCATTTGGTTCTTACAAATTGCCTCCAAAGCTCTGAAGTTTTTCTTTTTTTTTTTTTTTTGGAGCTGTAGTTAATCTAAATTTATGCAGGAGCGCTGTAATGACTTCTCCTTCAGACTATGAGGGGTTTTTAATCACTTTCAACATTTAGCCCCTGATTGGGCAAAGCACTTAAATCTAAGCACTTGGGTGCTCCAACTCCTCCTGAATTGGGGCTGAGGACTAAATGCTGAATTCTTGGTTGCCTCAGGTTTTTGAAGAAAGTGGATGTGCAGCCCTGTGAACAGGCATAATTTTGAAGGTATTTAGCAGATGGGAACTAAACTGGGGCCCTGGATGTGTCTGGCAGTACCATTGGAGCAGCAGAAGCCAGGGTCTCTCTTGATCTCAAGTACCTCCCTGCTTGCGCCACTTAAATGGCACCATCTAGCCTCTAGATTTTATTCTGTACTTACACAGGCTAAACACAGTTGTTTGAGGCCACTTTCCACTTCAGATCTCTAAATGTCTTATTCATTACCACAAATTAAAAACTTAAGAGTATTTTGACAGTGTCAAGCACACAGTCCAAATACTCCACATGGCATCTTGATCCAATTCACTTTGACTTCAGTGGGATACAGAAAACAGTTTGGAAGTTCCATCTATTTCCAAGCTGAAGCAGCATGTTCCATTGAAAAGGACTTGCCAAAAAAGCTGCCAAGCACTGAGAGGTGTTAAGGGCTTTGGACTGACTTGTGCATGAGCTGGCTATAGTCTAACAGATACAGTTGAGATTTGAACCCTGGCATTCAGTGATGAAAATTCAGTGTGTTAAGAGTAGCAGCAGCTTGCTCTTCTGACTACAGCTGACCCTCACACCTGCTTCAGCAGTTTTGTATTCAGTCTCTGTGTGCTCAAAACCAAATTTCCTACCATGTTTCCCTCTAAAATGTGCTCCTTCACTGCTGCAAACAGATGTTTTTGCAGCTACACTTGTGCAGGTTAACAACCACAGTAGTAAAGTGCATGTGGGTTTTATATTTTATCCCCTTGAGCTTTCATAAATGCTCTTTTCAGGCTCTAATGGCATTGCTGATGTGTGTGTGCAGGTGTCAGTTTTGTTGAAGTATACTTGCAGGCATTCATGGCTGCACAGGATTGATGAACATGGCAACTGGGGGTTGAATAGCAGGTGCTGAAAAACTAACCTTTTTTCTTTCAGCTTTTAGTTTTCTAGAGCTCTTTGGCTGCAGAACTATTCAATTGTATTACAAATACAGCTTTTTTTTT
>VYZP01005542.1:1144-17481 GCA_013400635.1 Hypocryptadius cinnamomeus
TGAGTTAAATAACAGAATTTTATTTTGACTGAAGTGTGATGAAAATAAGAATTTTCGTTTTGGCAAAATATGAGTGAAAAAAGGTTACTTTGAAATTTTAACAGTATCCAGAGCTGGTCTCAATTCTACTGCACAAGACCTTTCAAATGAGATTAAATGCTGTGCCTTAAGGAGGATTCTGTATGCTAAATATGTGAAAGTGAAGATATTTGGTACAAAAGCTTATAGGACAGGGCCATGAACAGTAGCACACTGCCTATACATTAGAGAGATGAACCAGGATCTTATAGTGTTGTGACACACTGAGATACAGCACGAGAACTCCTTGACCTTCAGAATTAACAAAGACTTGTAATTTAACCAACAGTGTATTCTTTCAATATTTTAGTTCCCATCTGCATTGTTTCATGACTAGAAAAAGGTGTATTATCTAAAGACTGTTTTACTGAAGGCTTTATTAGGATCCATTTCTTCTTGTAGGCTTGTCACAAAATTAATTGGAAATTGCTAGCTTGTGAGATACAACCCTCTGCCAAACTTGATTTGAAACTGAAGAGTTCAAACTTTTTGGCTGGACATCAATCCAAAATCAGACCGCATAGCTGCTATAGCCTCCTTCATTTTATATACACTCTTGCAAGGGGTGTATTAGAAAAAGTGACAGAAGACAACAAAGTCTTTGGCAGGTGAGAGTGCTCAAAAACATAACTCTAAAGAACTTATTGGAGAATTAGAACATTGTTACAAGTATTGTGAGTATTTCCTTTGCTAGAAACTGTCATGAGAATTATAGAGGCGCTTGAAGGAAGATATGAGGTTCACAGATGTTTGTAGGATGATTCTAGTTTTTATACAGGGAAAAACAAAGTGAAAAACAATGGTCACGACACAAAATGACATCATCAAATGTAAGACTAAGTTGTATACCTCCAGGTAGGCTTTAAAGTCAGGCTATTTTAGGTATTTTTCAATTCACAGTGAATGTAATACGGGAAACAAGTACTCCTGTTAAAAATTTATTTAATTCTGTCTTTAAATTAATAATGGCTATTGTTTTCAGATGGGTCAGTTATTATTCTAAAATGTTTAATTAAAAAAAGGACTACTTTGGATGATTCCAGTGTGAAATATAAAAATACACTGGCTTTTCTGAACGAGTGCTTTGCTTTCAGCCATTGCGTACCTGCAACAGATGCTCAAAACTGCTTTTAACATCTGCATTACAAAGTTCTTCAAAACAAGAACAGGTAACTTAAAGCATAGACCATACCTCCTACATTGTCCAACACCTAACCTTAAAATACCAGATGCTTTGATGACATGATTCTGAAAAAAATTCAGCATTTATGTCTCCTAGCTATCTGCAAATACTTCAGCGAGTGATTGCAGCCTTGGACACAGGGAGAAACAGAGTTCAATAGGACCAAGAACAAAAATTAATAATGTGCATAAGGAAAAAAAAGAAAAAAAGCATAAGAATTAGCACAAGAAAAAGAAAGAAGGTTATATCTTATTTTTCCACAATTTTTCACCTTTTGTGAAAAGCTGAGAATTAATCAGAAGCTGGTATTTCTGTTAAAAGTTCTGAAAAGTCTTTGATCGTTTAAATGAAATGAAGGGACAGAAGAAAAACTAATAAATTATAAACATTATTTTATCTAGCTATTATGTAAGTAGACTATTTCCAGGGAAAATCTTAGCTGAGTTCTCTCATGTGATGGGCGTCTAAACTGTTTTCTCTGTAGGGAAAGCGTATGGCAATAGATGATTTAGTCCTAATCACAATACTTTCTCTTCATTCTCACTTGCAATTTTTCCTGGATGAGTTAATGTTTTCAAATCTTTCATTTTCCAGTAGCAGAATGGATGGATTCCAGACATGTTACACAGCTGAAGATAGAGACAACTGTGCTGCCTTTTAATAGTCCACAGTAGTTTATTATTCACTGTGCTAGGAAAATAATCAATCACTATATGAGAAGCACTTTGCTTTAAAATAGAGCTTTAAAAAAATTTTAAAAGCCCTTCACACCTCAAAACATATGAATCGCTTACCACTAGCTGAGAGGAGGAGGGAAAACTCATGTCAGAAGTTGTTTGCTAAGAGGCGTGAACTCCGAAAGAGTCAGCCCCGGTAACTCACGCATGTTTTTCACAGTAAAATATTTTGGCATTTTTGTGGCCTAAATGAGAACTTTTGAGAGCTGTTCACATGCAATTGAAACTCCAGTGAACAAGTCACTGTAGGTGGCATGGATTCACACCAGCATCTCCCCCTGTTGATTACCCTGCCAGGCCGTACTCCTATTCACTCTGTGGGAGACATAAAGAACAGCACAACTAGCATTCTTCCACCCCTGAGGAGCTCTCCAGAATGTTCTGATCCTGGCAAACAGTGGATTGAGGCAATCACAGTCCATCTTGCTTCTCTCCTGTTTCATGCAGCCAAAGAGCAATGCTTGAGTACTGGAAGGTGGGACGCAGGCATGCCTTCAACTCACTTTCCAGTGCTGAACTAATGTTATTATGCCAACTAAAAATAACACACAGAGAGGGTTACACACAAAGCTGCAAGGGAAAATTGCAATTCGGATAGGTATAGATACCTGCAATCCATATGCCATGGATTCATGGGAATCATGGACTCCTTTTGGGATCATATGACATGATGCCCAAACTCCTCCTCTTGTTTTGAGAATCCCAGCATCAACCTTTTCCACTGTTCCCACATTTATGTAATGCAGGAAAAGCAGAGGTGGGAAAAAGAGGTGAAACAAAGAGATAATGTTATATAAATAACAATGATCTAGATCGGTTTTGCAAAAAAAACCCAAAACAACAAAAAAACAAGAAAAAGCCACAAAAACAAACAAAAAAACTAACAAACAAACAACCAAAAGACTAACCAATGAACAAACAAAAAACACTCCCAAACTGAAACAAAACAGGTGGGAAGAGAAATGGAATAACTTGCAGGAAAGAGGAAATAAAGGCAAAATATGCAGAAGGAAGACTGCCTTGAGAAAACAAGAGAAAAAATGGGAAATACTATAATTTTTAAATAGGGTGGGGTTGAAGAAAGGGAGCAGAAAAATGAAAGGAAATGACAGAGAAAAGGAGAAAAGGACTAGAAGAAGGCACAATGCAGCAAAAATGTCAGGATGCAGAGAGTGAAATGGAAGATAAGGAAACATTGAAAGCAAATGGAGCAGCAAAAGTAAATAACCTTGCAGTGGACTAAATTTAATTTTATCTTCTTGTTTTAACTCCAGTCTTAGACTATTTTTTGGCACTGTTTATAAATATTTATGGGGTAAAAGAATCCTTACAGGTTACATCTGCCTTGTTAAGAGATAGAAGATACACAGAAAAGGAACAAAGTGGATGACGCAAACAAAAACAATTTTGAGAGGACAGATGTTTTTCCAAGATGCTATATTATTATTATTATTATTATTACTACTATTAATATTTAGTAAGAAGTAGATTAAAGAACTGTGGCATTAATTAACAGCCATGATAGATTGTTGTTGATAAAAAATGGGGTTTGCCAGAAAGATTCTAGAGAGTAGAAGATTTTTTGACAAAATGGCTAATTAGATGAAGAAAAGTAAGAGGGTAAAAGTTTCATGAGAAGATGGATAAGCACTGTGCTTCAGAGTTGTGTGTGAAAAGAAAAAAACAAATGAGGGGGCAGAAGGAGTAACATGTTGAGTGAACTGGAATCAGGAAAGCGGGATGGCTAATGCCCAATCCCTATACGTCCTTGTGTACAAGCATAAATTAGGAGGGGAGTGGCTGGAGATGAGCCCTGCAGAACAGGGTCTGGGGTTGCTGGTTGGCAGCAGGCTCACTGTGAGCCAGCAGTGTGCCCAGGCAGCCAAGAGGGCAAACAGCATCGTGGGGACATCAAACACAGCACAGCCAGACAGTCAGAGAGATTATCCTGCTGTATCCAGCACTGGTGTGACCTGAGCTGTGCTGGGCCACTCCACTTGAGAAGGACGTGCTGGTCTTTGATTGTGTCCAGAGGAGGCCAGCAAAGCTGAAGAAAGGAGTGGCTAGCATGTCCTGAAAGGAGTGGCTAGGGACCCTGGACTGGCCTCATTTGTAGAAAAGCAGGCTCTCTACAGATTCCTGAGGAAAGGGAGTGGAGAGGGAGGTGCTGAACTGTTCTTTCTAGGATTCAGTATTAGCAGACATGTGGAAATGGTTCAAAGTTGCATCAGGGGACATTCAGACTTGAAATAGGAAACAATTTTTGCCAAAACGGTGATCAAATCCTGCAACAGACTTACTAGGGAGGTGTTTTGTGCTCTATTGTTCTTGCTTTGGCTGGGATAATGTTAATTTTCTCCATAGCAGGCATTATGGGGCTGTGTTTTGGGTTCATGCTGAAAATAGTTTTGATAACACAGGGTTGTTTTTGTTATTGCCGAGCAGGGCTTACACAGAGCCAAGGCATTTGCTGCTCCTCACCCATCCTACCAGTGAGGAGGCTGGGAGTGTGCAGGGAGCTGGGAGGGGACACAGCTGGGACAGCTGACCTCAGCTGACCCAAGGGGTATCCTACATCCTATGATGTCGTGCTCAGCATATAGGCAGGGAGAAGGAGGAGGATGGGGGAGACATCCAGAGTGCTCCATGCTCCTGGAGATGGCTGAACACATGCCCGCCCATGGGATGAGGTACATGAATTCCTTGTTTTACTTTGCTTTCAAGTGTGGGTTTTGCTTTACCTATTTAACGTTTTTATCTCAACCCATGAGTTTTCTCATTTTTACTCTTCTGATTCTCTCCCCCAACCCATGGTGGGAGAGTGAGTGGGTGTGTTTGGGTTGCTTAGTTGCTGGATGGGGTTAAACTACAACAACCAAACCTGTCAGTTTTAATATTTTCTCATCCCAGAATTGTGTAGACATTTGGACTAGAAGATCGCTGTAGATTCCATCCAACTAAAATGAATCTCTTCTATTCTATTGCCCATGAGATGACATTTGATACCCTTTCCTCCCACAGATTTATCTCATTTGTTAACAAGTATCTTGTCCTTAAAATGACTTCAAGCTCATTTATTCCCATTTATACTATTTAAGATTACTTTGATCATGAAAATAGCATTTTTATGTAGTCCAGGAAAAATAAGTCCGTAGCAGGACTCTGAATTAAACGGTATTCAAAAAATAGCAAAAAAATTATTTAGGTTCCTAACTATTGTTGCCATTGTTTCTGGAAATTATTGACTAGGGTTCTATAGCCAGGAGTAAGAAAAAAATTAGAGCATAGAAGAATTTTATCATCACATCAGGATTAGAGATAATACAATAAAAAAAAATAGGCTGTGTTAAGAAATAGCATTTTCTTGTATTAAAACAGAATAAAACAGTTAAGATAAAAGAAAAATCCCTATTATTTTAATTAACATATATGTACACAGATATGTTTTGAGTGGAAGCAAAAAAAATTAAATCCTGTAGTTTAAGAGTCAAATGTATAAGAGAATTTCTTTACATTGTGCTTTTCCCCGAAAGACCTGTGATGCAGTGTGAGGGTAGAAATATCTCCAAAGGACATCAAAACAGACACACACATTTTTTAAAGTAACAAGATGCTGCAGCCTGAAAAGGCTGGCAATGTCTAACATGCCAAAGGTTAGCACAAAACTGTCTTCCTAATAACTGTGGTATGCTTAAGAGACGAAAATAAGCATTTTTAGCCTCCCTATCATTCCTCAGGACATAGCTGAGTAAGAATTTACAGACATTAAAGAACAAAGCAAAGAAACCTCCTTTTTTCTCACCAACTTTGTGTTGTTTAAAAACTTGAGGAATAAAAAAGATTCAAGGGAGGTACACCTTCTTAAACGTTCACAGGTGTTCAAAAAGTGAATATTAGTTGTCCTTGAGACTAATCTGGTTTACAAACCAAAGTCCCAATGTCCAGCGTGAAAATTACATATTCACTTTGGACTGATTGATTTTCTACTTAAATTATTAGAGGCTTGCTTGAAAGTCTTCACTGCAGACTGCAATGTAATTATATGCAATTCTTAAAAGAGTTTAATGCAAAAATGCAATTCTTAACTATCCCTGTTTAAGAAGCAGAGAAAATTGTTAAGGGCTGCAAGATTCTTTCATTTTGCAATCATCCTTTCTGTAGCCATGTTAGCCTTCTGTGTAGACAAGTGAATTTGAAAGAGGCAATTTCAGTGCTTTGAAAAAAGTGCGTTCTCTAGTGCCATTACATGCATTTAAAGGTCACATAAGAGAAAAGAAGAATAAAAGTGCAGAACTCAATTTGGAACTCTCTTGCCATCATGTTGAAACATGCTGAAGATGGATTGGTCGTGATTAAAGGTGAAACAGTTTTTATCCCTACCAATTAGTTATGTATGTAATATAAATTAATCCTTATTTAATGATGTCTGTGTCATTAGAATCAAGTTTGCATAGATACAGATAGATAGATATAATTATAATTAGTGCTTCAAAACCCCAACTTTTATGTGTGAAATGAAGGTCAGAACTAGAGACAGATACAGTTTTGTTATTAAAGAGATGCCAGACTCTTTATTGATATACTTCCTGGGATATTGCTGTGATAGCTTCAGAGTTAAGGCTCTTGGAGAGGTTGATAAAATGTAAAATATTGCTTTTCTTGCCTGGGGAGAATGGCACACTGTAAAGACAAACTTTTTTTCTATGCACTGTAAAGACAAACTTTTTTTCTATGCACTGTAAAGACAAACTTTTGGCAGAACAGAAAGTATTGCCTGCGAAGTCACTCAGTACACTGCCTCCTGGATACAATAACTTCTCCTTGGGACAGGCAAGCAGTCTGTCCCGTGGTCAATCACAGTCAGGAGGAAAAATTAAGTAAATAAGAGGCTAGAGGGGAAGCAACCTCTTCCTTTGAGTGCTTAGAATAACTTATCTACAAAACATATTTTGCCTACAGCAAGAGAGGAAGACATGCCCCAGATTCAGAAAACTACCCACGCTGTTGTGTAATTCTTTGTACACAGCCCTCAATGAACTCAGGCAAACATATACATTTGTTTTCAGGTACTGCCAAGAGCAGGAGGGTTAGAACTTCCATGAGACAGAGACAGTTAGTCATAGATTTCTCTGGCTAATGCGTTGAGTTTAGTCATGGAGGTGCTTTGTCTGTGTTCACCCAGTGGTCTTTTCAAGTGCTCAATATGTCTGCTGATGTGCTGGACAGAAGCCTATCAATGTTTCCTCCTCATGTTTTTCCTAAAGAGAATGACTAGGCTCATTGTTTTGTACCATAAGTTGCATTTGAAGAAGACCAGGGATTTTGGTGTTATGTGTCATGATCTGGCTGATCTTTAAATGCCAAAGGAAAAAGGAGAAAGAAATAGAGGGGACAAATTCCTACCTTTCGAAACTACTCTGTAGATGAGATTCCCTGTCTGTTCCAGGTGGGTCATCTGAAGAAGCTAGGAAAGACCATTTTTTTTAAGACCTGAACAGAAATAAGACTGAGATTAGTGACTCGATTTATTTTTATTTTCCCCAGGGACATTACAAATCCCTCAAGACTTACAGACATCAGCTAGAAAAAGATCCAGAACTGTGTTTTAGACTTGAACTGCTCAAGGATCTTGAAAACAGATGATGTGGTTTCAATTCATATAAAGAATCTGCTTATGATAACCAAAAATAAACCTCAAAAGTAGAATCTGCCCACTTGAGTCACAGGTGGAAATCTGAGCCAGTGGAACTGCTGATGGATGCATTTCTTTTGTTACTTTCATGGTTTGGAAAAAAAGGCCATTCTTCCCATTATTCTTACACTTCCAAAAGCCATAATAAAAAAGAAACAAATTAGCTTTAATTCAACTCCTCAGAATAACACATTTCCTTTAGATAGTCTGCTCTTGACACAGATATAATTCTGATAATAACTCTGGAGAAATCAGAACACTAGGTATACATATGATCAGCCTATTCATGGCTATCTAACTGACCAATTAACTAAATGCCATGCAAAAGAAAAGGTATGAGGAATATGAAAGTGATGGTTTCATGTTAGTTTTTTTTCACATAATTACTCTTTTTTCTGTACCTGAACCTCCAAGCACACAACTTAAACCAGAAAGAAATAGGAATATACCATTTCACCATGAAATAGAAGCTACTTGTACAGCACTTCAATTGTTGACACCAAGAAAATGCATCAACTAGTAAGAAATAACCCACTAGTTAACTTCCTTCACTCCTACTGCAGAAGCTTTGGTATGTTAAAATATTAATAGTTTAAAAGCAGAAGTTTTGGTATTTTATTTTTTAAAATTTCTTTCTTCCTCCCACCATGGTGAAGCGATAAGGCAAACAAGGGAGTATATAACTGTGTACACATTCCCTATCTCATTTAAATTCAACTGTCAAATATCAAAAGGATTTTGAAGAGATGATTTGCATCCTACATTGAAACATCTTGCAATTGCCACCTTTAAATGGTGCCATTATTCTAAATGATGTTTATAGGCCCAAGTAATTTTTATGCAGCTCTTTCACATATTGTCATAGTCAAGGAAAGTGGAAACCATCTTGGCTAAAGGAAACCAAATATTAAAACCACAAAAAAACCAGTTTGCCGTGAATAATGGGAAAAAAATGATGAGAGAATGGCATTAAAATCATTCACCTTCTAGTAAAATTGGCAAAAAAATTAAACTTCTAAATGAAAAAAAAGTATGTTGTTTTGAAATACAGACGTAAAAGAAGCTTGGCATAACCATGTAAAACATCTACAAATCAATGTTAGGTGCTAAGATTATATTTATCTAGATAAGGCTCAATATTTTTACATTATATTTTTCTTAAAAAAAAAAAATCCACAAACAACAGCAATCTATGCCTTGTCTTTCTTCTGTCTGAAAGATCATCACATGATGAAACTTGTCATCATGATGAACCTTGCAAATGTCTGGCCTAAACAGACACTTCTGTACTTGCAAATATGGTGGTGTGCTATTTCTGAAAGAATGCGTGAGAGTTTGTCTATGCTGCCTACTCTGACACAGCAGTAAAACCAGAAAAAGTAGCAAAATCCTTCCAGAATGAAGGAGTACAACATGATTGTTTATATCAGAACAAATCAAGTCACTACCTCTGTCTTGTTAAGCTTTGTACCTCATGTCCAAGCTTCAATTTCCTTCATACCGCATCTTAGCTTTCTGTTTTAAGGCCTTCCCTTTTGTTCATGTATTTCAACTTGAGACAGAGGGTCTTCTAATGACTCAATTATAGAATCTAAGCCAAGGGTGCTTCAGACAACACACTTCAGGAGAAGGGTGCCAGAATTAAAATTTATTCATCACCAACACTGAGGTTGATTTGCACATCCAACTCAGCAACTCAGAGGAATGATGTAATTCTGGCACAGCATCAATCAGTTTTCCAGTTTTCATAACAAATTGCTTTTCAGTAAGGATAATAATGAAAGATCAAAGAAATATGAACATATATTTCTATGGTAAGTTTATATGGGATGCATGTACAGTATAAAATCCTCACATATCTTCAGGAATTATTTATCTTATAGGAACAATTACTTTTTCCCAGTCCCAAGTCATTACATGCTTTCTGAAGAAGTTATATTTGGTTTGCATTCTTCTTATATAACAGGAAACAAACCATTATGGATACCCAATTACTGTTTTGGGCACTGAAGTCTTAATTAGGAACCTGGTTCTGTGGGACTCTCCCTTAAGTGTCACTGCAGGAATTGCTGCTATGAGATTAATGTAGGCAAGATTTCACTGTCATTGGTAACAGAGAGACAACTGAAGAGCCATGGGCACTTTCAGAATCTATATGAGATCGACCTAGACAATTCAGATCTGAGTCACATTTTTATTTGCTTTCTATGCTCTGAATCATAAGAATTATGCATGTACTTAGAAAGAAATATAAAGCTTTCTGAGGGCGCAAAACCAAATTCAGAAGTGTTACAAAAATGAGATTAAGGTGATATTCTGAGAGATTTTAAGGTAGAAAATGTAAGGTGGTCAAAATGACTCTCAGGTTAGTGGAGAACATCTCATAAATTGAAGCAAGCTTAGAAATCATGCAATATACAATTGCTGCAGCAGTGTGCAGCTCACACCAAAGCTAATCTTCTGATATACCATCTCTTCTAGCATAGTAGAAAAACCAATTGTTTGCAAAGTGGCAGCTGATTCGGCAGATTTGGTTCCAATGTTACCCTGTCTTCAGATGAAATGAGAGGGGTTGGGAGCCTCTGACAGAGCCTCTTTATCCCTTCTGTTATGCAGCCTTGTTCAAAGTAATTGTCAGTGCTGCCTTTTGACAACCTGCACTTCTCCATGCTGTGAAAAATGTAAAGAACATTCTGCACTTCCAATTAATTCTTCTCAATGCTTTACTTTAATGAGTGCAGAAGCAGAATGATCCTTACTGTGCTAGGGGTTCTATCCACCATCTTTGGGGTAATGAGTACAATTTCTCAGATGCAGATTGCTTGCAAACTGTCCCATGAAGCCTTTGAATGTTTGATTACCAGGGGATACCTCTCCTCCCCATAATTAATTTTTAGTATTACAGACACTGTCCAACTGCACAAGATAAACTCCTATAAAACTGTATACAGGAAAATATTGTCTTTCTTTTATTTGATTTCTAAGATGAATGAAGAGAAGGAAGGAACAAACAAACATTCAAAAAAGGACTAAACTGAAGTTTCTGTTCTACCGGGATGTCAGAACAAATATTTTTATTGTCTATATAAAAAAAAAAATCACAAAATACAACAGAAAACAGGATATTCATTCAATCCCACATTTCTCTTTAAAGAGAAGGGATGTGACAGTTTTTGTTCTGTTAGCTGAAACCAAAGCACTGCCAGGGTGATGAAGGTCTTGGGAGTCCAGCTATCTGGAAGTAGTTCATCTGACCAAGTCACAGTGTCTGTCATATCAATCTGTATGTCCTAGAGTTGTACTGGTATCTACCATGGTAACTTCATCCCCAGCTTCCATTTAGAAGTCTTGAAAGGATAGAAGCCACCTCTTCTACAGCCCCCACCTTCTGAAATTATGTAATATCTCATATGCTTATTGTTTCCAGGGAAACTGATACTCGATTTCTACATCATGACCCAGTACCATAGAAAACTGGGAACAGAGAAACAGAAAGAAACTCATAAATATCAGACCCAGACTGTTGTGAGAAAAACCCACAACAAATTCACTTGCAACAGGGTTTTTTGCACAGAAACAATTTGCAGTATAGAAAATGCAGAAGTCAGCAGAGCATCATTTCATCACAGGGTGAAGAAACTGATTCTGAATTGTACTAAACATACATAAATCCCATCGATATCAGTGTAAATAAAATGTCAGAAAGAAAACAAGATCTGAAGCTAGTTCAGCTTTTCTCAGGATTACACAGGTATAATAAGAAAGTTAATTCTTGTGTAAAAATTCAAGAAAAAATTCTTAAAGATTAAAGAATGGACATCCTTCCAAAGATGTCAAAAGAAACCCTAATGATTGCAATTCATCCATCCCTGTTTTTGTGTTTCCGTTTCTAGCCAGGTTTAGAGCAGCTTTTGTCAGAGAGAAGACTATTTTAAAACAACACTGGAGGAAACAGAATGTGCTGTAAATATAATTGAAGGAAAGGGATAACTAGTTTTCATATATACTGATTTTCATCTGCACTCTATAAGACATGACAACAAAAAAAAAGATCAATAACCACTTAATTTATCACTAGCCAAGCAACAGACCTATTAGGTCCTCCAGTGAATGAAATCCTGTCAATGAGAAAGGCTCTTATCTGCTAAAATTGGAAAGCACAGCAAAAAATCATCTATGGTCTGAGGGAGTCGAAATTCTACTCATAAAAGCAGTATTTGACTTCAGCATGTTTTCTCTTGGTCCCAAGAGAGCCTTCAAATATCAGAGTGCTGAGACTGATGACTTTCCTGAGCTTGCTAGTTTTGCTTCACTATTTTGTCCTCCCCGTGCTAAGCGCAAGAGTTTGAAAAATTCTGAGTTGTTGTTTGTAGACAAATAATACTATATGGCAACTGTTTAAAGGCAGATACCTACACCTATTTGGTTTTTTTAAAATCATTATAAATTTTTAAAACAGAACATCTTAGGGACTTAGGACATTTACAGAAAATCAAGCAAAACAATATGCAGTTTCTCATAGTTTCTTGGAAGTTGGATGTCACACGCGTTAATCTCAGTTTAAACCTGTTGAATCAGTTTTAAATTATTTATGTTAGAAAACCTACATGCCACCATGTTTTTCCTGGAAATTTCCTAAATTTGAAAAGGCTACAAAGTTCCTTGGACTTCTCACTCAGAATTGTATGGTAGCTGCTGTGCCATTGGTGTTAGGAGGGAATAACACTGGGAGATGAAGTATTGGTTGTCAGGTGGCCTTCAATTCCATAGATGCTTTGTACCCTCAAAACAGTTCTAGAGAAGATAGGAGGGGTGAAACTTTTGGTCCTTGAGAAGTGACTCTCAAATGCAAAATCATAAATTTGATTGCCTTTAAAATGTATTAAAATGATATTGAGTACACAGCAATGATTAAATGGCTCAATAATAAACTAGAGTAGTCAAAGTACATAGACTGAGGGGGAGCTATTACCAGAATGACTATAATTAAGTATAATTATAATTGTATTATATAAATTATATATTGTAGATAGCTACAACACAGAGTTGTATTATGTATTATACAGTACACACTCAATTATGCATCACATAATTCATTATAGCTATAAATATTTATTACCTATGATTAATTATTTTAGCCACATACATTCTCTTTGACTAGAAGAACTAATTTTTGCTTCATAAGAAATGAAAGAAGTAGGTAGTTTCCACCCCAAAGAGTAAACAACAGCCTTGAGCCTCATGGCCTAGATCCTCCAATGCACAGGTAGAAGGAAGGCTAACCAAATGGGAAACAAATGTACACTCAGGATGCTAAACATTGGAGAGGTTTGGTAAATATGCTGAAAGGTGGTGTGGCCAAGTTCAAGTCTGCAGACCACGCACACTACCTTGCACTATCACCTCTCCTGATTAATTACACCCAAGTATTTTTTACTTCTCTTGGCCTCTGCTTCCAATCTGGATGACAACAATAATGATCACTCTTACAAGAAAATTTTAGGTGTATCATAAAAGAATTCCAAGGTGACAGTAGTACTGTTGTTTCCCTTTTGAAGAGGCTTTAAAGGAAGAGCCCCACACAAATCAAATTAGTCTGTCCATTGAGACAAGGATGTCTTAGCTAAAGCAGAAGCCAGATGAATGTTTCTGGAATTTTCCCTTGTTCTATATTTCAGAGAATAAGTATTAATGGTTCCCAGATTTCACTGGTTAAACAAAATAGTTCAGCACAATTTGAAGAAATCATACCTCCATTTTATATCTCTGTGGTACATTTTGAAATGCAGAAAGTGTTGATTATTGGTGAAATAATTGTAAAACACTTCTTAAGAGACATGTAACTGGTCTGTTCTGAAGAAAAATAGGTTGCTTTGGATGAATTTGGCCCACACTCTATTTTTCAAAACACCTCATGTGACCAGTTCTCAAAGTTGGTGCTAAAAGAATAGAGATGCATCTCTAATATGACACATTCCAGCGTCATACTATTCCAGTTTGCACAGCTGTTGATATTGTGGTGATTTCAACATCGGTGGATGCCAGGTATCTGCTAAAGCCACTCTCTCATTCCCTTCCACAACTGGACAGAAGACAGAAAATATAGTAAAATGGTTGTGGGTTGAGATAAGGACCAGGAGAGATCACTTACCAATTACCATCACTGGCAAGATAGACTCAGCTTGGGAATATTAACCAAAGTTGTTACCTACAATACCAGAGCAGGATAATGAGAAGTAAAATGAATCTTAAAACCACTTTCCCCCCATCCCTCCCTCCTTCACAGTCTCTACCTCTTACTCCAGCAGTGCAGGGAGACAGATAGTGGGGGTTGTGGTCTGTTCATCGCACAAAAGTTTCTGCTGCTGCTCAGGGCGAGCTGTATTTCCCTGTTCCAGTGCGGGGTTTCTCCCACAGGAGACAGTTCTCCATGAACTGCTCCAACATGGGTCACTCTTCCATGAGGTGCAGTCCTTTAAGGACAGGCTGCTTCAGGGAGGGTCCCACAAGGAGTCACAAGTCTTAGCAGGAAACCTGCTCCAGTGTGGAGTCCTCTCTCTATGGGCCCACAGATCCCTACGAGGACCCTGCTCCAGCACAGGCCTCCCATGGGTTCACAGCCTTCTCTAAGGCATCCGCCTACTCCAGCAGATCTCTTTGGGCTGCAGGTGATCCCTGCTCCACCATGAGCCTCCATGGGCTGCAGAGGCACATCCTGCCTCATCACAGCCTGCAACATGGGCTGCAGGGGAATCTCTGCTCTGGTGCCTGGAGCATCTCCTGCCCCTCCTCCTCCACTGACCTTGGTGTCTGCAGAGCTCTTCCTCTCACGTGTTTGCACCCTGCTCTTCTCTGACCCCAATTACATTGTCACTTTTTTTTTTTTTAACCCCTTCTTAAGTATGACATCACAGAGGCATTATTACCATCTCTGATTGGCAAGGTCTTGGCCTTGGAGCCCACACAGATTGGGTATGCTGGACATGGACACAGTTTTCGGCAGCTTCTCACAGTAGGGTAGTCCCCTTGTTACCAAGACCTGAGCCTGCTACCCAAATATAATGCTCTGAATCACTTAGCAAAGGGTTTCATGTACACTTAAGTAGCTCTCCCTCTAGATGTATTACTCAAGCATTCTGCAATGCTTTGGTTATGAAGTGGAATGCCATTTGAAATTAATGTGTAGTCATCCACCCAAGGTAGAACTAAAAACAAAAACAAAAAACCATCACCTTTACCTTCCAGATGACTCAAGACAGGGTTCTTATACAAAACCTAGGAAAAAGATGGTAGCAGAATGGTTGCAGCTAACATGATACTTACAACCACACATATAAGTATTTATACTATAAATATATTTATATATATTGAATGTATATATATCTACGTATACATATAGACGTGCACATAGACATTTCTGACCAATAGTTGAATTTGATCTTAGAAGTCTTTTACAACCTTATTGATTCTACACTAATAAATATATTTCAAATGGAAGGAAGTGACACAGGCAGAATAGTCATTCATCAGTGTCAGTCCTAACTATGGCTGTCCATTAATGGATGTTTCCACTGTGTATTCCATGAAATCATGAAAAGTAGAATATCCTGAGTTGGAAGGCACCCATCAGGATCATTAAGTCCGATTCCTGTTCCTGAACAGGACACCCTGAAGAATCACACCATGTGTCTGAGAATATTGCCAAAAAACTTCTTGAACTCAGGCTTGGTGCTGTGACCACTTCCCTGGGGAAACTCTTCCAATGCCCAGCCACCCTCTGGGGGAAGTCTCTTTTCCTAATATCCAACCTAAACCTCCTCTGACACAACTTCAGAGCATTCCCTCAGGTCCTGTTACTGTCACCACAGAGAAGGAATCAGTGCCTGCCCCTACTCATTCCCTCATGAGGAAGTTGTAATTGCAGTGAGATCTGCCCTCAGTCTCCTCCAGGCTGAACAGTCCGAGTGACCTCAGCTGCTCCTCATATGACTTACTCTCAGGGCCCTTCATCACCTTCATTGCCCTTCCTCGAATGCTCTTTAACAGCTTAATATCCTTGTATCGTGGAGCACAAAACTACTCACAGGTCTCAAGGTGAGGCTCCCCCAGTGCAGAGCAGAGTGGGACAATCCCCTCCCTTGCCCAGTTTTGACGCACCCCAGGACATGGATAGCATTCCTGGCTTCCAGGGCACAATACTGACTAAGCTGAGAGTTCCCATGAACTGGGAAAGGCCGAAGAAATTCTGATTTTAAGAAATCCAGCAGAGATCTGAAGTGCTACCTTTCCTGTGTTGTAGAGCTATCTACATAACAAAAATACCTTTAGTACTGCAAGTGATGTTGCATTTCAGAGTACAGTTGTACACTGGAAATGCAACTAGATGTGAACGAATGAATCTGTGTTGAGCATCATTCCTGTACTGCTAGATGGCATCTAGCATCTGATCAACACAGCTTTTAGCTGATTCACTAGTCCGGCATTCTTCAGGGTATTTATAACCTCTAATGCTGCCTTGATTGGCAACAATTACACATCTCCACATGGAGAATATATTTTTCTTTTGCTTCACACAAAAAAACCTAAAAAGACCCCAAAAATAAAAAAATGAAAAGCCATCACAAACAAACAAACAAACAAACAAAAA
>VYZP01005543.1:0-27683 GCA_013400635.1 Hypocryptadius cinnamomeus
CTGGATAATCCTAGGGTTTAGAATCCTATACTGCATTACTTTTAGTACACATAAGAGAGAAAAAATGAAGAAGAGGTGAGAGGAATGTGGAATTGCCACATGGAATACAAGGCTGCCTGTGGACTTTCCCAGACAGAGGCAAGTCTGGCTTCTTTTCTTATCCTTTGGCTACTCTATAATGGTTTTTGGCTGAAGGGAAACAGGAACAAACCTCCCTGCCCAGGAGCTCTTCTGGGCATGTAACTGGTTGCTGGCAAATGAGCTTCAAAAGAGTCTGGGCATGGGATTTTATTCCGATTTTTCTCCCCGGAAATTGTACCTTGAACTTGAAAAGCTTTCCAGAGGAAAATCACACTTGTACCACAAGCTCTGCTTTTGAAGAACTGATATATTTAAAAGGAATATTTCTCTAAAACTTCTCAGTGAGTTCATATCCCCATGTCCTTCAGGGAACTACAGTGCACATGTGTTGTTTGGCCTGATTAAATCCATTGGGATTTAAAAGTTATGTTTGAAAGATGAGCAGTGGTTGATATTCACTGATCATGAAACTAAAGCTGGGTGGCATGTGGATTTGCTACAGCTTAGTGATGCAAGAGAAAAGAGACAAACATCATCTTTTTCTCATTCTGATAATATCCTGTGAGACCACAAACATGAAGTTTAGAAAAACAGTAAAGCTCCAAAAAGTGAGACACAGAGAAGTTCTGTGTAAATAAAACTTGTGCTGCAGACTGCATGTAAGACTTCTGGTGGTAGATGACCACTGACTTTCTGGTTTTGGTTATGTTTAGTTTGTTACATACACAGCCTAATTTTATGCTTACTGAGATTCTGATGGGGTAACCTTTGGGAAAGACCAAACCTAAAGGCGTTTTTCTAAATTTATACAGTTCAGCTTCTTACATACTCATGCTTACTGTACTAGTATGTCACTCATAGAAAGAAAGCGGTGAGCAACTCTTGCACACATAAAATTATGTAAACTGGGTAATAAGGGTTACTTTTATGACAGTTTAATTAATTTTTAATTTTACCATAATGACTAAAACATGGCATCCTAACAGGTGGTTGTGAAAACAGCAAGCATTCAGCATCAATTCTCCTTTTTATGGCAATGTGCAGCCAAATCCATCTTGGAAAAATGGATTATGGTTCCACTTGTTGGCATAACCCAATCTGAACCAGAGTTCTGAGATGTGAGCTAACACCTAAGCCAACTGCTTTACTGAATTAACCAGGCCACTTGTATTAGTGGCTTACTTGTCTTACTTGTATTTAATACCTTTGATATATATTTATGCGTGGGTGGATGTCATAAAGTAGATGAAGCAATGTGTCAAATTTACTCTATGGGTGCTGCAAATCACTAACCCCAAAGCCTTGAAAATTAAATTTCAATGTCTGAGATAAATGGACTTCTGGAATATACCTATTCTATGTGACCATTAAGCACAGAAGTTTGCACAGCAGCATTAGCCTCAACTGCCAAGAATTTTATGTCTCAGAGTTCTCAGATTTACCATAATTCAGTTCTGTTTTACTTCACCAACTTCACAGAAAACCAGAAATACAGTGATACAGTAAGACAATCATACACAAAAGGTTTAAAATATTATGAATGTGTGTGCAGAATGTGGGACCCCAGGGGAATGATTCAGGCATCCTTTTGAGAGAAACTGGACATTTTGCATACAAATATCCTGCTGTTGTTCCTTCTTTTCTAAAAATCAGTGCTTCTCCATTAGTGACCATTTCTTTAAAGACCTTATAATTACTAGCAATAATTAGTCTGGCACCTATCACCACTCAGATGTAGAGTGAATATCCAATATTAGCACCTGCACATTAGGACTTCTGTGGTCTAAGGCAGATCCATTAAAAAAAAAGGCATCTCAAAACTGCAGGCAAAGGATGAAAAACATGACAACCTATGAGCAAAGGAGTGACTCTGGAGGATCATTGCTATTTCTCAGGCTTCAGATGTGTCAGACCACCCTGTTCTGCAGTAGGCACCAGGCAATAGCTGATGTGGATGTTCCCTGCTGGTTTTACAATTGTGTCACCACTGGTCAGAAGTCTTGTGAAATTTTTGCAAGAGAAGTATCAGTGCAGTCTTCATGATATGCTCTTATTCTACAAACACTTCCTGAATAAATAATTTGCCATAGAAAATACAGACAGATTAAAGGGTCAGTTTCTAAGCCTCAGGGCTGGAAAAAAAAAAAAAGGCACAAGAGCAACACACCAAATGTATTCTAAGGACTATGTAACTGCCACGGCCTGGTTTTAAGACACTTTAAGACAAATCATCTGAGTCCTCTACTACTGTTAATTTGCTATTTACTCTAGAATCACCAAGATTTTACCACCAAAATATTATAACACTCAGCTATGTGGGAATAATCACAAAAACTAACTCTGTTCAAGGGAGCTAAATGTCTACACATTTCCTCTGTAGCAACCGGTCTCTGAATGCTTTTCCTCTTTCAAAGGAAGATTAAACCACCCTTCCCACCTAGAGTTCTGCACATCACCTTAATAAACATTTTTAAATATACCCTAGAAGAGTACAGCACTTTTATACAGAAATTGGATTCACATAATACTATGTAGTATAAAACCCCCAGAAAACAGCTCTCTATGAAATCAAAATAACCTCTCACTTTTAATTTATCTTATTTTTTTCTGTACCTGAAAAGAAAAAGACTGAAATATATGGAATTATTATTCAAAGCTAGGCAAAGTCTCTATTTTACAAAAATGGAAACTATTTGCAGTTAAAAATTCTTTTTAAGATTCAGACACTAAAGATAAATTAAAGTAAGTGTCAAATATTGGTTTTAAATACTAAAAAATATTGGTTTTAAATACTAAAAAAGACTTTGCAATTAAACTATTCAAAACATCTGGTTAAGGACTAATTCTTCTACCCATATAGTTACTATAAATAATGAATTAATCCTTCCTCTTGTTTATTAATTTGCTCTGCAGTACTGGCTTCTAAAAAACCCTCAAGTAGCTTATTAGCCTGTGGTAGAAGGAAAGGAAAACTTGTACTTTTACTTGCAATATCAAACAACTGGACATGAAAAATAAAGATAAGCAGTGAAAATTAATTAAATGAATTAAAAATACCCTATAAAGCCCAAAATAGAAATACTAGCTGCAATTAAAACAAAAAACAAAGTTATACTGGGTTATATTACACTGATGATTAGCTATAAATTAGCCTCAGTATCTAAAAAACCCTAAATCTTTTTTTGTTTTTAAATGTTACTATACAGCTCTTCAGATAATTTTATGCATTACGCTCACGAAATATCTCTGCAGGTTTTTCTTGCAGATAAAGGTCCAGCTACAATCATTCCTCTTTTCAGCTTTGGCTGCCAGAAGCATTTGAAGTATCTGATGTCTGGGTAGGTACAGGTAGTATTTTGCAGGCAGATTGAACAGCAGAGCTGGCCAGCTGCAGCCTCCCCTAAATCAGAAGCTACCTCATTTTGGTTAACTGCATGCTTTACTCAGGTTACCAAGTCTCCTTAAGATGCGGGGTGAAATAACTTGAACTCAGCACCATCCTGGCACAAGTGTGTGGCTTTTGAGTAAACTGCATCCAGCCACTTTGGGGCATAGGCAGGAGGAGGTCAGCTTTGCCTGAAGATGCCATCCCAGACTTTGAGATGCAGCAACTGAGCTTCCTGCAGAGGTCTCACCTACTCCTCTGGAAACTGGCTTCACGCAGGAGCTCTGGGATGGCAAGATTTTGTTTTTACCAAAATGTAACCATTCTATTTCTCTACTAGCAGTCTCAGTCCAACAAAGCAGAAAATGGCAATGCAGTACGGTCTGATGCTTGACTAAGACTACTGTCCCTCTAGGTTATGTTTCTGTCAAAATCTAATTATACAAATAACTGAGATTGTTTCTCATTGAGGATGCTGTGACCGCAGTGATTTAATGCCAGTAATCAGATGTTATGTACTATGCTTTGCATCAGTTGTTTAAACAATTAATGTTGTTGTCAGTTACTCCCCCATTCATTTCTCAAAACCAAATAAATGTTGAATATCACGGCATATGATTTGTATATGTATATTTGAAAACAAAGGTGCTATGACTTGGTGAGGTTGGCTCAAAGCCTTGAGGGAACAGGTTGGAATATAAAGAATAAATTTTGGAGGATGAAAACAGTACAGATGAGGCGAGGCACCCACAAAGAGGTCTCAGGAGGGACTGGTAGCCCACATTGAAGCTAAATGAATCCTAAAATGCTATGCCTGGCAAACCAGCCTAGCACCACCGTGTCCATTCTTCACTCCCCTCCTGAACAACTCTATCAAGTAAGTCACTCACGGTAGCCAGGGTCACATTTCCTTCTCCCTGTCACACCAGACTGAGTGGCAGCATATTCCTATCCTCAGTCATGGGTGGGCAATGACTTGTCACACACATGCCCCAAGAGCCTGCTTTCACAGCCACATGTCAATATTCCTCAATAAGCCTGATTTCTGGAACAGCTTCTTCAGGAATGAAATTCTCCTTGAAAATGTTTCATTTAGGGTAAATGGTTTTAATTTTCCTCACTAGTTTGCCTTTTCAACCCTCCACCACTGGCACATTCCAGTGGGCTACAGAGTAGAGAAGCAGATCCAGGACAATGGAGGCAGACTTTTTTATCCACTGGGCATGACAAATTACTCCCATTTTCAACAGGAGCTACATGCAGAAGTGAATTTTTTAAGACTGCAGAGAGCCATTGCATTCACTCTCCTAAATGAAGTTGCTTATTGCCTCCTACATACTGGAGTAAATTGAGACTTTCTTCTAACCCAGGAAATATTCTGCAGTGGCGGCACAGGAAACTGAAGGTTTTGCTGTGAGCAAAATAAACCTCCTGATCATAGTTTTGGTACAAACATTGTACAGTTTTCTGCTCAGCACCACATTTTATAGGGCCATATACTGCTCACCACTTTGCTGGTACAGGGCTGCAAAGTCTGTGGAATTCTGTTGCACTTGGAGAGGTGAGGCAGCGTTTCCCTTTCCTGGCATTTCTCCTCCCTGGTGGGCTGCAATACCAGCATCTCAAGTGCCAGGACAGCTGATGGGTTTAGGAGACAAAGCTCTATAATCACTCCAGCAGAAACAATGAATTATGTTCAAAAAACCCATTAAAAATGGGTTAAAAAAAATGGGTTAAATTAAAAATTTCTGAGTCTAAATGAAAGAAGGGAAAATTTGTATACAAGATTCCAACAATGCAGAAATCAGAGAGATTGAAAAGCAATGCCTGACATATATAAAAATCAAAATTAATTTCTCTCACTAGGTTAGTAAGAAAGCTGTGCCTGACATATGTAAAAATCGAAATGAATTTCTCTCACTAGGTTAATAAGAAAATTATTATCCCAATTTAATTATTTATGTACTATTACAGTTTCTAACTTTCAAGGAAGGTAAAGCTACAAATTACATACGATCTCAAAAATGAATACCTTGAAAACATGGGCTTGTTTAATCATTGTTGTGTGAAGATTTCTGTACTACCACCACTGCCTAGAGCTCAGTACACCAAACAATTTGCATAGCCATTCTTAACTAAGCAATTATTTGCAATACTTGGCAATTCCTTGCAAGCCTCAGTAGAGAGAATAGCAGCCAGTGCCACAATCCACCAACTTTGGGAGGACATACCCCATATTCATACACATTCACTGCAGGTTAGTGCTCATGAAGAGCTGCTCCAGCTCATGGCCAGGAGGAAACAGTGAGAGCATTTGGCTGAGCGAGGTCCCTCTGCTGGGTCCCCCAAAGGTGCCAAACCTGCACTAACCGTGCGGGGCTGCTCTGCAGCATGTTGACATAGACCCCGATGAGCACGTGTTCATCAGCCAGCCTGTCTGCAACATCGAGGCTGTACTGTAACCTGAAACAGGGGCAGGGTGTGAGCCAGACAGACACAGAGACAGAGAGAGCAGGAGCAAGTAAGATTGTGAAATGGGAATCTAGGAATGAATACTTCAGCGTTCTTAGAAAAAAAAAATCTAAACGAAACAACACGCCAAGTGCAGAAATTATTTTGTTATTATTGTAATTTATATGTTTAGTATTTAGTGATTTAGGATGGTAGCATACCACTTGATGACAGAGCCAGCCTCAGAAATCAGTGAGATGCCAGGTCAGGCCAGGGACTGAAGCTCTGGAGCTGTACAGTAGCATTTATTACAAAATACAGCAAATTGTGAGGTCAGCATTATTTGGTTTAATATACTATATATTGCACACAACCATTAATATAGATATGTAACATACATGACTGACACACTGAATTCACAAGCTGAATTTGCTTGGAAGTGTCTGATCAAGACTCTATGTGTCCAGGTGTACATACATATATTTAAACATGCCTTACTTAGCTCACTGGGTTAATTGCTTATCACAATTTTCTCAGGAAAGATGTATATAGAAAATACTAAAAATGGGAAGAATAGAGGAAAATGTTTTCGTTTAGCTGTGTTAGTGCAAGTTAAGAACATACTCTCTCTTTAACTTACCCTTTGCCTTTCAAGAAAGCTGGAGCAGCCCTAGCCAGCAGTTTGCTCTGCTCTACTTCAGTATTCTTGGAAGGAGAGCTAGTTAATAAAACAGGAAAACTAAGAAAAGGGCAAACAGTGATGTCTGAAATTCATTATAGAACAGAGTTTGGAGAAGCTCATTTGAGTGCCCCGGAATGAATAAAAATAATAGAAGCTTTAAGGGAATTCTAGAAAACGTCAGGAAATGCAAAATCAGGAATTACGAGTTTTCCCTTCTGCTCTCCAAAAGCAAACTATTAAAGCCTCCACTACAGAAATGACAAACAATATGTGCTTCTCTCACAAGTGGAGAGATGAAGGCTTGTGTATGTTCTAAATAGAGTCAGAGATAAACATGGTCTCAAATGCTGCTTTCGAGCCAGGAAAGCTTTACCATAACAGCTAAATTGCTTTTCTCCACATTAACTGTAAGATGGTTTCAGTAATCTATGGAAAGGCATTTATTTGGATGCAGTGATGGGATACAGCACTTTAATTTTCAGAAGTACTGTTCTTCTGTTGATTTAAAATAATATATAGTTCACCAAACACACTTTTTTCCTAATTACAGTATTTAATGGATTGCAGTAACTGCCTCTTTCCCAACACTTCAATATCCACGTTAACAAGCTACCACTGGCTAAAAATGAGAAACATTGAAAATGTTGATTTTTTTTTCATGCTGCAGCATTTTTTTGTTTTTAAGAAACAACAAAGCAAAACAAAATTATATTTTACTTTCTTCTTTTTAAAAATTAATCACCTTTTTTTATGTTTGGCACCTCATGGGTGCGAAAGCATGGATGCACTTATGCATCCAGGGGTGTATGGGTCTGTGTGTGTGTAGGCAAGTAATGTTGCACAAATGTGGTGCCTGGTAATCTTCAAAACCTTCAATATTGGGACAAAAAAGGAATTGAATGAGGTGAGATTCGTGTAATTCCCCTCCTTTTGGGAGGGCAAGGTTGGCAGTAGGATTCTAAAGAGGAGGGGACCAAAGGTTGTCCTAAGAACTCAAGCCTATTGATTTATAATAAATTTGTAAGATAGATGAATGAAATACTGTACTGCATAGCAAGAAAAAATGTTTGTTTCACATTTCTCTGCCCACCAGCATGCTACTTATGTGTATTGCACTTCCACTGGGGCAAAATCTGTGCAGATAAACATGTGCCATGCCATCTAGAAGGATGAGTTTTCCACATGTTTTCTTCCCAGTTACAGAAGGAAAATGCATTCACGGGGTACAAGGTGTGCCACTTCAGCTAAAAATGCATATTTCACTTCTAAATTTACAGATAAGTATGTTGCCACAGTGGGAGACCAAAGGCCACAGGGCAGATTTTGGCCCTTGCTTTCTAACAGTGTGCCCTCCACCAACCACAAGTTCCCCTCTCCTATGCTCCAGAGGCCACACAGTGTGGAGAGACAAGCAAGCAAGGATTACTCACTGAGCAACTGATACCATGGCCCTTTCCTTTTTAGTTGATTAAGCAAACTTTAATCTTCCAACCTTCTCTCATGAGTTACATTTTCTCCATTTTTCTGATGTTTGGGTGTCTCCTCTGGACTCCTGATATGCTGGCTAGCACATCTACCCCCGTGATGCTGCCCTAAACTGCAAGCAAACCTCTAGGCAGATGTCTCCTCCTCTGGGGAATGAGTTTTAATGGCTTTCTACATGATGTTCCAGGGTCAAATGCAATCTAACAATTGTATTGCTGACTTCAATTAGTTTGTGGTTCACTGCAACTGCTAGGTCCTCTTTTAAAATATTTCTATCCATCCAATTATGCTCCCATCTTTTACTTGACTATTTGCTTCCTTGCTACAGCACTTTTCACTTATAATTACTGAATTTCCTGTAACTGATTTCAGATCATTTGGACATCAATTACTACCATTGCTACTAAGCTACTTTTCTTTTATTTAGAAACTGCTCTCCAAGCACTCCTTTCCACAACTATTTCAACCTTTGTACCACCTACAAATTGGATGTATTCACTCTATTGCTTCCACTAAGTCACTATGAGAAATAGTGCGGTGTCTAATTTAGGATAGCTTTCAAGAATCCCAGCAGATGTCCTTCTCCTAAAGTGACAGCAAACTTCTGAAAATGTCATTATTCATTTTCAATGTTGCTCTTTTACTAATTTTCCTATGTCTGTATTTCCTTTGGGTACTTCTGTGTTATCTGGAACTATGTTTGAAGTCCTTTAAAGGTCAACCTGTATTGTATGTGCCGCTTCTTTTTTTACCCACTGGATCAGTCATCCTGTCAATGAAATAAATTAGTTTGGTTGATGTAATTTGTTCTTGACAAATCTGTGGTGGTTATATCTTGTTTATTATCCTCCAGATGCTTACCAACTCTTTTATAATTTCAGTATCTTTGGATACCAAGGTTAGGCTGCCTCCTTTATAATCCCTTTCACCTTTGTCCCCGATTCCACCTTCAACCCTCCTTCATTTGGAAGAGCTGACATTTGTCCTTCTTATTCTTCCATATCTTCCTACATCCCCCATATATCCCCCAAAATACAACTAATACTTCAGAGATTGTTCTGGCCACAGAGAATTTCCAACTGGAACAGATATTTTAAAGATACGTTCCTGCTAAAATGGAACATCTTGTAAGACGCTAAGTAATACTTCTCCTTCCAAATTTAGAGACAAACCTTCCAGCTGTGAGCAGATGTCTATGAAGATATAGACCTAATAATATTGGTGTAAATGTTATGCCCTCATTAGTGTCTACCTGGCTACTAAACAATCAAATATATAAACCGTTCCTTTAGCCAGGTAGAATATTGCTGATATTCTGCTGAAATAAGGCTTCTCATCTTGTTTTGAAAAAATCACACAAAGATAGCATGCAGTTGAAGTCTACCACGCTCCTTAGAGACAGGAACATGGAGAACAGCAGCAAACAGTGTGTTTTGCTCCAAGTTAGTTGATGACTAGAAATCTGGCCTAATCTCTTGTTATGCCCAGGCAGAATATCCAATTCCTTTAACTTTTATGTGGAGTTCAAAAAAGGCACCAGTCATTCTGACTAAGCATTAAGTAAGATTCAATTTCTTCTTGGCTATGGGTATCTGTTATAACAGTACATTCTTTCTATCTATCACACAATTGCCAAGTCATTTCAAGTTCATGAGAATGTGTTGCATCACACCATTTATTCCAGTTTATTATCCCTTTAGAAGAACTAAATGCATTAGCTGTGAAGGAGGGGCTGAAAAAATGCAAGAAAAAACCACTGTTTCCTCTTATCCTACCTAAGCACAATAATTTAATAGCTTAAAGAAAACATTTATAAAGAAAGAGCAGGACATTGTACCCATTACGATGGCAGCTATATACTTTAAGTCAGCGTGACAGACTGCAGCAGGGGAAAAAAATTATTCAAATAAGGAAAAACCCATTAATTCAGTGTATTGAGTTATTTCTCTTGACTGGACAAAAGTTTCTATAATGCTAAGTTTGCTTGTTTTGATGTAACATATGCAAATAATTGGGTTTGCAAGGGCATTACCTATTCTGCAGTAATCATCCCTTGTTCTGCTGCCCTCTAGGACATTGGAAATTGCAAAAACAAATGAGAGAAAACCTCTGAATATTAGCTACAGCAAAAGAATTACAGGCCTTGTGGTTTTAATCATGTCAGCTGTCAACAGCAAATGACCATGATTTGGTATCTGGGAGAAGATCACAGACTTTTTTGTTTCTTCTTTTCTAACACAAGTGCTTTAAAGCTGTTCTTGAGCTGTACAGAGCATATTCTTGATACCAATTTCCACACTGTATACATAAAGAAGAAAGGTGCTTGTAATTACTAAGCCAACCTCCTCATTAAAGCTCTCTTATGGACCTGCTGGCTCAAACTAAGCAAACAAGCACAGAAATTTTAAGTGGACTTTAATTCTAAAGCAGTTCGAAGAAATTAAAAAGCACCTTTGGGAAAGCCTGAACCCAACTTCCTTTGAGCTTTGGAGTAATTGTGTACCCACCTGAAATCAGTGTTCAGATGCAATTAAAGTGTAAATAGTATATAATGTTCCATCTCCTTTCAGCTGCTCCCTGCAATTTGTCACTGCATTTACCAATTATTAAAGATCTTTCCTCTAACAAGATTCTCCATCCTCCCAGGTAATTTCCAGTTTTCACCCCTGTATCCAGAAATATAGTAGTGTGCTGAACTTAGGAGATGCTATCCATTTTCAGCAGCAGAATGAGCTGGTGTGCTGAATTTAGCATTTGCTGCCACAGGGAAAAACTAGTAAGAATGGCTATGTTCTTATGTGAACAAAAGTAGCTGAAATAAATACCATGGGATTGCTATGAATGACTTTCTCTGCCAATTCTCCTTTGAATAAACATTCAAATTACATTAAAATGTCACTTAAAGCTATCCAAAACCTCTGGACTAGACTGCAACACAAATTAAAGTAACCATAAGTTATCTGCAGTGAAAACACAGCCAGCAGAGCTTTTAGTGTTGATTACATCCAGCTAGAAATTTTACTCTGAGTCTGTACTCTTCTTATTATAATATGAATCATGGAGTATTTAATATAAAACCAGCAAAATTGCAAACAGAGCCATCAAAGTCTGTTTCTCTGATGTTCAAGAGGGTGAGCTTCCACTAATGGGGCCTGATTTTCCCAGGGCAATAGTAACAGTAAAACTTAAAAGAATGAATGAAGATACAGTTATTAATCTAACCTAGACCAAAGATCTTGGCATTTAGCAGAAAAGTACCTTTGTATCCATAAGTCTTACTGAATTTAGTTAATGCTCATGGATTAACAAGAATAAAAAAAGGGAAGGATATTACATTCCACATAAAAAAAGATGGGGAAACTGCTCTTATGCAATTGTGTATTTCTTTTATGCAGAATGAAACAGGATCCTTTAGGTCACTGAGATGTGAGGGAATGCTGGAGAAAGGTTCAACAACGAGAGGCAGGGGTCCAAATCCAGTGCTCACTATGCAAATGGGAAGTTTTCATTAGCTTCAGGAGGACTTAGATCTGCCTTTCCTGTGGTCATTTTGAAAAGCAAAGCTGAGGGGTCTGGGCAGGGTTATTGGCAAGCAGCACAGGGCAGAACAGCAGCCACCCACGGTGAGAGCTGAGGCAGAGGAGGCTGGCTGTGAGACCTGAAATCATTTCCAAGCTTTTGTGCAAGCCTCTTTCATTCCTTGGTCAAGAACACAACAGGCAAGTCATACACTGATGATGGAACCACAAAGGTGTAGTTTACAAAAGCAATGTTTCCAGCTTCCACTGGACACATTAATGTTAATCCTACATGAAAGGGTAAAAGGAAAGAGTTGTGCTGCGCAGAAGCAAGAGAAGTTGGCAAAGCCCACAGCAAGCAGGAAGTCTATTCAAAAGACTAATTAGAGCCACAGAAACCCTCTAGCCCATCAGAGCCTTCCTTAGAGAATATTTTGAGTAGTTTTGCAGAATTGCTAATGATTTAGTGCATGAGCTACAGAACTACTGCGATTAGTAGGTTAGTGCTCTCATACTGACCGTGAATTGTTGTGAAGCTGATTTACATACAGCTTTATAAGAGAATGCTCATCAGCCACAGGACTGGCTGCATTTATACCCCCAAGTAACCTGAATGATTCAAACAATGAAACCTTGTTAATACCTCAAAAAGAATACACAGAGAGCAGAGTGTTCAGAGAGGGCTGGTAACAATACATCCAATTTATTTAGAAAGAGTACTGACTTGGCTGTTTGAAGGGTACTTTTTCTTTCCAATAAAGAGATGCAAACTATATTTGTAAAAGGTGAAAATAAAAATACTGAGAATAAGCTGTCAAACTCCTAAAATCCTGCTATGTGAATGAAACAAAAGTGACAAAACTTCTAATAAACAATCAATGTAATTACTATACATATCAAGGTACAGTTAGCTCCAAAAAAGCCAGAATGACTGCTGCATCATGGAAACTTTTAACTGTACAGGGATGTCACACTATGCATTTATAAGGAAGTCTGGGTACCTATACTTGAGGGGGGTGGTATATCACCTGCCTTCAGGGGATTCTCATCAAAGAGTGTTTCCTAGGGAAAAAAAGGAATTCTAACAGCTCAGGAAGCATGTATATTTAAACCTGATAGTTAAATACAGTTATTAAAGAAGAGAGAAGTAAAATAATCAGGTATGTTTTACAGGCAAAGAGGGACAAGCAGCAGAGCAGACAGTGCTGTGAGTGTCACTGCAGGTCCCTGGCCTAAGGAGCAGTGTACTTTTGATGATCGAGCACAGGGATGTCTTGGGAATAAACAGAAGCATCGGCAACACTCCTAAAGAGTGCTGCTCTTAGCGACCTCTCCTGGAGAGGCTACAAATACATTACCCTGCCTTGCACATAAACCCCCATATATTCCAACTACAGAAATGATTCTGCATTTGCAGTCTCTCTGTACAGGCAGCAGATGTGGCCTTGGGGGCTGCTTTGGGACTGGTTTTCAAAAAGCATCTCAGTCACACCCAGCCGCACTGAGGCAACACAGAATTCACAGCTTACAGCTTGTGGTAACAAAATTCATAAATCAAAGAAGTAGTAAACCATCTACACTCTGACTTTGCAGTGTACACTGCAGGTTTGGTTTCAGTTTTTGTGTTAAAATATGTAGCTGTGCATACCCAGAGATTGTGTTTAGTCGTTTGGGAATGCTGAAGCACTGACACACACAGCAGGAATCAAGCAATAAAATGCACCCAAGGAAGACACATTGCTCATCTTCCCTAAGACAGCAGGAAGTTATTTTCCTGCTACCTTCTTACCTATGTGCATTTGCAGGCTTACATAGATGGGGTCAGACAGCTAGCAAAAGCTACACACATATTTTGGCTGGATGAGCCAAAATATTGAGTCAAAATGTACAGTCAGCTGAAAGCACCTCCTCTTTGGGATTTGTTCTGGTAAGACTGCCCTGGTTTGTTTACTGAAGGGTCAGTCAACATATTCCAAGACTATTCCTTCTTCCTTGTTGATTTTAATGAAAATCAGAACGGTTTAACAAGAGAAAGGATATCTTGCTATGTCTTAGAAGTATGAAGACATCTTCTCTTTGTTCATCCATCTCTTGTGGTATGATGCAGGGATGCCCAGTAGGCAATGGTACATCCCAGTTCCTATTCCCATAGTGCTGCTACAAAAGGGCTTCTCACCAATAGCCTATTTTGGGTCCCTATGGGAGGGTGCCTGGGGTTGCACGTGAGCACTTTTTTTTTTTTGTGGGTCAGAATCGTTCAAATGACAGCTGAAATTCAGTGCTCTGCTGTGGGGAACCTGGTGTGCCTTAACTCCAGCTCTCTGTTCAGATGTCTGGGTATCAGTCCAAACCAACCAAGGCATTTCTCTGCTCGTGTCTCTTCATTTTACTGTGTGAGAGGGTTTGGGTTTTTTCACCCCTGTGACAGAACTGAAAATTTAAACTTCCATCACTATCATATAATGGTTTGATATAAATAAGGATAAGAACTCACCTTCTGTTTGCAAAGGGACTTCCTGAGGGAACAGAATGGGAGAAGAGTGTGTCATTCATGCTGGTTACAGGTCGGGGGGGCCTGAAAGGCAAAATGTCCAGCTGCATTAATTTTGCACCAAAACCCCCTGCATCAGCAACAGTATTTATATAGAACAGAATGAGCTTGTTTAAAGTTGGCATCTTCTGCTTTACACAGTAATAGTTTCAAATTATAGACGCTGTGGTTTTAAGAAGTTGATAAAAACACATTGGTACTTAGGCCTGGAGGGAAATAATGCCTTTGTATGTTCTGAGGTGAGTTTTAAGCAACCTGCTTGACTCTTTTCCCCCTGCTTTGGTAGAACAGCCACGATGCCATTGTTCCTTTCCAGAGCCAATAGTCCAGGGTGCAGTCCCTGCTTTCAACCAGCCAGGATGAGCACTGGCAGTCAATTTCCTGTGGCAGCATGGAGGTCTGCAGCATGGAACTGCCAATAAATGACACTTCTTTTCATGAAGGTATTCCTGACGCTAAGCTCCATGCTGCCACATCCACATAGCGACCACAGTGTACCCAAGCCATCAGCATCTTATAAAATACACATGGAATTTCAAACTGGTTTGATGGCAAAGCTTTTTAACTGGTATATCAAACCCTCAAGTCAAAATGTAGAGTAAGTATTTAGTTCAAGAGAACCCATTAGTAATGATGATTTTATTATTATATTTATTTCCTGCTTTTAAAAAAACGAAACAATAAGGAATTTTCCTCTGCTTTCTTTTACTGTCTACTCTTAAAAATAATCCGTGTGTCATTTTCTCATTCTGTATCCATTAAGGAGAAATTTCCCCTTTTCAGCAGACTTCTTACGGAACATTGGGCAAAAGATCTATCTGCTCAGGAACAACTAAAAGGTATGTTATTAAAATCACAGGGCATTCAATCAGATATGGGCAGAATCTGAAGCCACATATAATTTGGACCTCAATTTGGGTAATACTTCCTTTAGGCTCTGTGGAAGACCTATCTTGCTTTTTGAATTCTGCAGACATGCAAACTGAAATATGGTAGCCATCTGCAAAATATTCACTGGGCTCCAATTGTGCAAGACAACTGGTCAACCAAAGCATTTCCAAGAAACCCAGTTCTGCATGGAGCTAAACTATTATATATATATATTGTCCTGTAACTTCTTATAAAACAGGAAAAAATATGGTATTTTGAACATTCAAATAAATTTCTCAGCATGATAATGCTACACTGAATTTAAGAAGTTTAAAACTGTGAAAAGGAAGAGGTAGGATGTGGAGCATTATTTATTTATTTATTTATTTATTTATATGATTTTACAGTTTCATATACCCTGCATCTGCAGAACCACATGAAAAACTTCAGTTCTGATCAGTCATGAATTTGAGAGGCAGTCCTTTTTCTTCCATGTACTTATAGAGAGGAGTTTAGTGTTATTTTTTTTGGTAACACCAAGATTATCTCAATTTTTCCAAGCTTTTCCTTCAACAAGTGTACTAAAGAAGAAAAATACTCACCAAGTATCTCTTTTGCAGCAGAATAAAATGGAAAAGAGATCATTAATTAAATTGTCAGTTTAATATGTATATGGTCTAAGTAATACATTGGATATACTCCATTCTTATGACCCTGATTCTGCAAAAAGCATGAGAGCTTTTATTCATAAAAGGTCATCAATCTGTTTACAAAAGCAAAGTTACTCTTGTGTATAAACGTCTTTAAACTCCAAGACCTTGCTAAGGTTTCCTGATCAGCATTACTTTGTCAATTCTCATAATCAAAAAAATGATATTAAACTAATCCGGAGCTTTCCCAAGGCAAGTTTCCCAAAGGCTGATGCCCACTGTCACAGTCCACTTGACTATCAAATGGATGTTCAAACACATAGAGTTGTGTGATGTGGTAAGACAGAACAACAGACTTTATTGCAAAGCAAAGGAAAACACAGCTATTGACTATAAATTACACCTTTCGGAGGTTATTTTAAAACTCTTGAGTGATTAAGCTTTCTGATAAAAGTGATACTGAATTAACTGTCCTCAAGGAGACAGAAAACATTTGATGCTATTGAAATATGCTTTGTAATAAAAGCATGCTATGGCACAACACATATCCACAGTAATAAACCAAATTAAATAGGAGTAATTCTCCAAAGTGCTCCAGACTCCTCTAACCTGTTCACACTGATGTCAAAAATAATGCTCACACAGGCTTAAGATGGAAATGAAGTCAGGCCAGTGCAGAATAGATTTGAAAAATACCTCCATACCATGCCATTTGTCATCTCTGCTGCCTGGACTTTCTTTCATGTTGCTATTCTTATGTACAGAGAGGAAAAATGACCCTTTCATCAGCTGGAGGAGTTCTACCATCAGGTTTATGACACGTTGGTAACTACTTCTCTAGATGAGGCTTTAGATGTATTTCTTGCTTAATTCAAAATTTTGTGTGGCACCAGTAAAACAAAAAAGCCATGCAGTCTTTTTGTCTGCTGCCAGGCAAAGGTGGAAGAACAAACAAAAGGAAAGTCTCTATAGTAATGCAGGGAGCACTTGTCCCCATTTAAGCTAGAAGCTAAGAAAAGGATACTGTTTTGTTGCCAAAATTCTTCCATCTAATGCAAATATAAATCCCCTTTTTTGCCTGGATTCCTGCCCAGAGCTGTTTCTCTCAACTTCCATTATGTTTAAAAATAAGAACTGCATCAGCGAGAAGATATTCTCGACAAGGTTCTGCAGCATACCTCTCCCCTCAGTTAATTTGTGTCAATTATGCTGTAGATCATGATACCTCCACAACTTACAGGTTTCTCACTCATGCATCCTTGTAGCCAATATATGTTGCCAAGTTATATTACCATCAATATATGAATAAAGAGAAACTGTCATAAACCAGAATACATGGTGGTTTGTTCTCACATCCCATCACTCTAAATTGTCTGTATATTTAGGAATAAGGGAAGGTGTTAATTTCACAGCAAAAATTTGGATCAGTTCCTACGTAATTATGGTACCTTCCCCTTGCCTTGCCTAAATGCATTTAATCCATTCACAGTAGCCCAGTTTTCACTACCTTTTATATTCTGACATATCCCCAGGCCTTCAAGATCCCCCTGCCAACAGAGAACAGAGGCTTCTCTTTCAGTTTCAAGCTCTCTGTCTCTCTCCATTTCCCTTAAGGATGGCCAAAATCTGCCCTGTGAAATTATCACTGACTTGCCAGCAGGGCCAGGCATAGCAGCGAGAGAGCTCAGCAGATCCAGCTCCAGATAATTTCTGCCAAAGAACAACATCCTTCCAGTACTCTTACATAAAGAGGTGCAGGGATTTTAACTGACAATTAAGTGTGACAGGGATTTGGCACTACGTATCTGTCAGAGGCACCCTGTCTCTGAAGACCAGAGCACTCTCTTAACACCTTGAAGAAGTTGTGCTATAACCACATAAGGAAGACCAACAGCATAATTCATCCTTAAAATGCCAGGCAGGTTGGGTGAACTTTCCAGGTGTTGCACAGCCCACAATGGCTGGAGAGCACTTGCCCTTAAAGATGCTGCATACAAATATTCAGTATGGACAAAGGTAAATATGTATAATAAATACAGACTAGAGCAGTTCCAGCAGCCAGTAACATAGGTATGCAGCATGGAAATACAATTCCAATAGCTGCTGCCCAAAATGCTTCAGTCAGGAGCCCTGGGAACATGGTTAAGAAAGATATTTTCTTAAGAAATATACCAGAATAAGAGAAACACTTTAAAGGCAGTATTTTTGGAATATTTTTTCCAACTTAATTTCTTTGTACCTTTCTTCCAACCAATGTCTTATTTCTTTCTTAATTTTATGGGAAATTTAATGGTTTTTTCCCTCTTTTTTTTTTTTTAAGGACCCAAGAAGCAAACGTAAGCCAAGCCGATAAATGAGAAAATCGGAGTGTCTGCCACTATGGGTAGTGGACATGCTTTAAAAAAAAAAAAACATCCAAAGTGGTACTTTCTTCACCCTGCAAAAATACATTTTCTTTCTGCTTTGGGTTTCTTGACTCATGCAGAAAAAAAGTAGTGACATGCTACTATACCAAAAAAAACAATCTTGCTTTCTCAACATATCAAAACATAAGGATAATAGACTCTTTTCAAGTGGCTTGGCACTTGAAGGCCCACATTTTATGCAGACTAACACAATTCTTCAAGGCTGGGTGAAGCCTCAGCTCCACGAAAGTCAGTGAGAACTCTGACACCTTTTTTTACAAAATTGGTCTGATTCCACTTTTCTTTGGTGCCTTGTGTCAAGGCATACCTGTGCTACACTGGAGTTAATAGTCTCTAGGTGACAGAAGTGATGTTCTCAGCATCAATACATCCCAAAGTGCTGAAACTCCATGAAATTGCATGGACATCTCTTGAGGAGAATGGGGACACTACAATGTTGTGTCCCAGTAGTTGATTGTATGTATATATCCCATTGATTTTTACAGGTGAAGTCACACCAGAAGAACACTTTTACACTAAATATCCCCACCGGCAAATTTGCACTTGCGATGCATTGAGCTGGACAAGCCACATCTGCCTCCTGCTTTGTTCAGAGCTGTACTATCTACACTTGGTGCAAGCAACTCTTACAACAAAGCTTACTTTGTCTACAGCACACAGATACTTACACAATATGAGCCAGGTTTAGAGGTTTTTCAGGCTGGTCAGGGAACATTGGGTGCAAAGGTTCACGGCTGGAAGCACAGCTTAAAGACTTGCTAAGTGCATTAGTTAGCTTCTTAGCAGGTGATTTCTGGGAGGAACAAGGAAGGTAGAGGTAATCTGGACAAGTAAGGTGCATACTGTTTCTGCTACAGGAAGCACAAAACAACAGGAAGCTCTAACAGCTCACAAACCTATGGACTGACATCCCCCTTGCCCCCCTCCCATGCCCAGAGTCTGGTAAGGCAAAGAGTGCTCTATTTGGGAAAGAATTACTGTTACCTCCAGCAGCCTTTAGAGCAGGCTGGGGGTGTATCTATAGGGAAAGTTGCCATGGCTTTTTTGCAACGCTGCACTCAGGCGTTGTTGAACAAAGAACACAGTTTGTGTCACCTGGACTGGTGCTGGCTTGCACCTCACCAGCTTGGGAATGCAAGGAGAACAGACCCAAGCATGCTTGACCCTATAGATACACTGTATGGGACATCATTTTCCTCCTAGATATGGGTCAGGCACCAGGCTGCTTTGTTCTTCCCCCTCACTAGTATCTCCCTCCTCACCTCCAGCACCCTGTATTGTTTAGCTGCTATTAAGAAAGCTTCTCTTCCACCTCCTGTAGCCACTGACCACTGGAGAACGGAAATTTGAGACAGGGGCTTGCCAGGAATTGCCCCACTGTGGCAACAGCACTTCAAAGGAGACTGATGTACTGTCACTGTCCCCAAAAGATAGGGAGGGTCTGTGCAAGAAGTGTAATTTTCATCAATGTGTGAAAAAAAAAAAAAATCAGTATTTTCTGCTTTGTTTTGTTTGAAGACTATGCACTTGAGGAGTAAACTCAACTTCCCTTCTAAAGGATCTCTGAGATCCAGGGTGTCTTTTAGGCTGTGTGAAGAATTCTCAGGGAATTCAACTCAGCTCTCTGTGATTCAGTTCTCTGCCAGTAAAAAAGAATTATTGATCCTTAACACTCTCTCCTGTCCCCAAAACACAGCTCTACAGGCTGAAATTGAAAAATCTTTCTGGAATTTGACAGAAAGGGTTTTGTATTTGTGCATGTACATCCTGCATTGACATATGACTGTCACCAAGTCTATAATGAAATATTTCTACTAGAGAAACCCACCCTAAATACGTAAAGTTCAAGCTCTTTCATTATAAATGCAATTTCACTCTGAATTGAGAACAGTTGATTTCCACTGCACCCATAAACACTTCCAATCTGCATGTGGAGCTCGATACTGATGCATTATGGAGAATGCTAACCAGGTTTGAACAAATGCTAATGAATGCTACAGAAAGGCAACTTCAAACTTGAAGCAAAACATTTGTTTTTGGCAAGGAAACATTTGAAAGCACTAGGCATGTGGTCACATTTTTGTCTTGCGCTGAGCAGAAATATTAAGTTTTCCAATTACTTCCTACCTATGATAACAGCTCTCTGGATACAGCAAAAAATGAATTTCATAGCATAACTTGCTGCTAGGAATGGAGTCTGAGCTACATAGTGGGCACTTTTTCTATTCAGATACTAAACTCTGGCCATTTGTGTCTATGCAACAAGCAGCAATTAGGACCCACAAAAACAATTACAGACCCAGGTCTGCTGGGATGCAGTGCAGGGCTGTATGACTGGCATACAGAGCAAACCACGTCCAATTTAACCCTTGCCTGTTCCATCAACAGAAAACCAGACATTTAAAAAGTATTAAAATTCAGAACTTTGTTAAATAATAAATTCAAAGTACCATACAAATAGGAGCTTTTGCTGTATGCATAATTTTCCTTTTTTTTTAAACAATATAGTTTTGAAATGTTTGAGATTAATTACGTATTTTCAATTTGTGTTTGAATCCCGAAGGATTTTGATGCTCTGTAAACAAGGGGGTCAACTGGGGCTTTGCTCCAGTCCATGGAAAGCTGAGTCCCCAGGTCTCATGCCCTTCAGGGAAGGTTAAGGTTCCAGCAGCTGTTGATACTTCCCTTTCAGCTTAGGAAAAACACTGCATTATTTTGATTAACATCAAAAAGACTGAAGTGAGCTTTTCTCTATAGTAAACACTACTGTGGATCTAAGTCTGTGACCACGCTCAAATCTACAGTGCCAGGATCATCCCAAATGCTACGCATATGCTGCAGCCACTCAACTGAAAATATTGATGAATGAGCATTAAGTATTCATCATTTCATTTACACGTAGCCAAACACAGCAAGCCAATGACGATTTTACCGTGAGTCCTGTGGGAACGGGAGAAGTTGCCATGAGCCTGGTGCCCTGCTGCCAGCCCCTCCTGCGCTGCCCTCACCGCGGCACGCACCGTCACGGGCGCCCCAGATCCTCACCCAGAAAAGACCATTCCCACCTCCACGCTCTCCCGACGGCTCCCAGGGCTGGAGCCCCCCAGACAAGGCCACTAATCCAAAGTGCCAGCCCGGCTCCCAGCTCGCCTGAGCCAGACAGCTGCCCAGAGCTGCGGCTGGGGGCTTCTCTGATGGCTGGAGGGCAAAGCAGTCTGCAGCGAGGCAGGAGCCTTCCCTTACCCATGACGTGTACTCTTTCATTTGGTGCTGGTTGCTGTGGGAACCGCTGGCATGGCCCCTCCAGAAGCAGTCCTGACAGAGCTGGTAATTGTGACACTGCTGGCAGCGGTAGCGAAACCCCATCATGCTCTCGCTGTGGCAGTAGGAACACTCGACAGGGTGGAAGACTGCGCGGGAGAAAGAAATGGTGAGCCAAAAACCAAAACAAAGAAACACCCAGAAAAAGTTTATGGACAAACTCCAAACTGAAGGGTGTTCCCTTCTTTGTTTAAAGCAATCTGCAGCATTGGACGCTGCCGGTAGATCTGACCTGAGAAAATACAGCAACCACTGCGAAGCCACAGGCAACACTTCCTACAGTGGGCACCAAACCCTTCACTTCTGAGCTGGTATCCATACCTCCTGCTCACAGCAGCAAAAACGTGTGTGTTCAGTGTTCTGTGCAGTGTCTAACAGAATACATGACACAGTACAGAGGAGGGCCACGAAGATAAGGGCTCTCCAATGAAGACAGGCTGAGAGAGTTAGCCGGGAGAAGAGAAAGCTCCAGGGAGTCCTTAGAGCAGCTTTCCAGCACCTAAAGGGGCTACAGGAGAACTGGAGAGGGACTTTTGTCAAGGGCATGTAGGGAGAGGACAAGGAGGAATGGGTTCACTGAAAGAAGGTAAGTTTAGATTAGGTATTAGCAAGAAAATCTCTACAGTGAGGATGATGAGGCACTGGATTGCATTGCCTGAAGAAGTTGTGGATGACCCATCCCTGGAAGTGTTGAAGGCTAGACTGGATGGGGATTTGAGCAACCTGGTCTAGTGGAATACGTCCCTGCTGGGGAGTTGGAATTGCATGATCTTTAAGGTCCCTTTCAATCCACACTATTCTATGACAAAGGAAATTTGTATGTGGTAAAATCCACTGCAGCTGCACCACTGGGAGAAGGTGAATGTTTGTTGTGTTTTAAGCAGCTGAAGCGAGGCATCTTGGAGGAAAAGTCAAATTCAGCTACATGACTACTGAAAGGATGAAAGTGTACTTAGACATGTTATTGTCTCTTAATTACTGCTGTCTCATCTGTACAAGTGGTGTCATTTAGGTACCTATATATGGAGTTGAACACATAGCTTTGGATGCCCAGATTTGGAAAGCTGGCCTTTGGAGGAACCTGTTCTCTGTTCAGAAGCAGACAGTGACAAGGAGGCAAGTCACTGAGACACTAAAGCACCAACTGAGATATTTGGAAGCACCTTCCGGGCAATACTGCTATTTCTGTTCCTCTTTCCTTGCTACAGCCTGTAGTACCAAATTTACCACAGGGTACTGAACATCCCCTTGTTCCCAGGCACCCTCTGCCTTTCTGTCATAAGGTTCAGTCTGGGAAAATATGGATCAGTGCTGAATGTGTCAGTGGTTTAACTCCTTGCCAGAATTTTACAGCAAGAAGGGTTTCTGCTCTAGGCTCAGAAACACTGTGAAGCCGGTGAGGGACAGGGATGGATGACAAGAGCTTGAGGAAGGTGGGATAGACAGGTTGCTCTGTAGCCAAAAAGGACTTGGGAACATCACCTTACCCACCTTGGTGCCTTTCAGTGAAAGAGGGATTTGTTGGGCATAGGAACACATACAACTTTTCCTCCTTTTCCTTTTATCACCAAAAATGGATGCATCCACAGGGAACTTCCTTTTCAGAGGATATGGTCTGGTAGTGTAGACTTAGGAGCAGATCCTTCCTAAGGACCTTTTGGCTGGTGTTTTGCACTGCACTGACATCTCCTGCCAGGAATACTGCATGAACGGAAACTGCCAAGCTGCTCCCTCTCTGCTGCCATATGTCAGAGCTAATAAAAGTTGTGGTCTTGATATAGTTTACCAAATATAAGTGTGTGAATGGATGAAGTCCTATTGCTCTTTGCTCATCCAGAGCACAGGAGGAGACACGATCAGGTTAACTTCCTGAGCACAGCAAAATTTAAGCCATGTTCCTGGCTGAATGACCAACAGACTTCTTCAAATATTTTACCAGTCACTGTAAAAATAGCACATGGAATCAATGAACCCAATACAGTAGCTTTTACAAAACCATCTACAGAGTGTGAAAATCATCACATCAAAGTTTATTCTTGCAACTATGTTTTGGCAGCACCTCTTTACTTACCATTTTCAACATTTGCCAGTCGATGCAGAAGTGGTAACCACACTAGACACTGTGGTGGGGGATCAGACATGAGAGTATCCAAGAAAGTGTTTAATGTGACTTTTTTCTGCTCAAACAAGCAAACAAACATGCACAAAAAAAAATATCAGTAATTAGACATCTCAAAATTATTTTATCTTGTCTCTACAGAAACACTTGGGAATAAGTTTCAAACATTGTTTGCCTGTAGCCGTAATTTACAAAAAAAGAGCAAGTGATACTAGCAAAGCTTTTCCAGACTATTTTTAGTTGGTACAATGATACAACTGATGACTAGAAGTCATTCTCACAAGGCTGGGTTGGAGACACTTAGCTCCCACTCACTTTCAGACTCTCTTCTAGATTCACTGCCTGAAGACGCTTTGTGGTTAAGGGTGGTATTCAACTCTGCATGTTCTCATCTGTTTCAAGTATTGTGTGACAAGTACAAGTGCATGTGGGCTATCACTGTGCATGACCAATTTTTGAATGAAAAGTCACTGCTGATGGTACTTGAAAAAAGAAAATGAGAGAAAATACTGGCAAGGGAGTACAAATTTGAAAGAAATATAGAATAAGGAGAGACCAGCACAGGCAATTTGTTACTGTAATTTAAGAAACTTTGCTTGTCTAAGGAGCAATGGCAACTAGTTATGGGTGAGCTCTGATTGCGGGATGTCAAGATTGCATATGCTCAGAGACTGCAACTGCTCCTAAACTCTTCACGACTCTAAGCACTCAGAGATCTATGCCCCTTTAAATTTCAAAGCCATTTAAACTCTAAGATATCCCTGTTGATTTTAAAAATGCAATTTAGGGCCTTAAATTTCTTAGGTGTCTGGAAAAAGTAATCACAAATCTTAGTTCAGTTTTTTTTCAATCAGCAACTGAGCCTTCCTTATATAAAATTTAAGATGCAAAAATATCAACCCCTGCTGAGAATATATGTAGATATATTTTACAGACATACATATTTAAGTAGTATCCCCATATCCAAAGGGATGGCTAAATTTTCATATCTGATTGCATAAGCTGCTGCTTTAACTTGCTAAAGAACTGTGGTTACCCCATGAGAAAGTCAAGCAGCTGTTACGCAGTGACATGTATCATCTCTGCGTGTTGTGGAATTCTTTTCAGAGCTGAGATTTCCAGATGGAGTATCTGTGCTCCATTTAAACACAATTACCAGCAGATTTAAATAAAAACATTATTTCTCTTATACACTGAGTGATCAATGGAAAACATCTCACACTGCAACACTCTCAGGGATGAAACACTGCAAGATATTTGGAAAGACATAAAGATGTTTGTCCATAGGAGAAAATACCTCAGGCTACTGTGAAAATGGGCTTGATTCTTTAATGAACAGAAATATCCAGAATATGAGCTCTAAATCTCACTGGAATACTTCCTTTCCTCACAATAACTGCAGTGTGAAAGTCCAGTCAAACACTACCACCTGCTTGTTGTCTGAATTATCTTCCCAGCCATGGAGAGCAGATAACCACTTCCCAAATAGGCATCCTATGCTGTAAGCATCAGCTCAGAGAAAAGGATCTTTCTTTTGGAGATGTGGATTTCTTTTTCTGCTGTGGATGCTCAGCACAGCTTTGCTGACCAATGCTGCCAGCAAATGTCTGTGTTGTCTGCAGCAGAACTTAAGGGCACAGGGGAAAATAAAGGTGGAAGGAAGCCCAGGAAAAGAAGGGACCTCCAGTGCCCCATACTGCAGAGCTGAGTAGCCTTAGATCTTCCCTCTGCTCGTGAACGGATATACACAACCAGTCTAACAAGCAAACAGATAAGGAGACAAGAAAAGCTCTTCCACAATGCAGTGGGCTTTTGAAAGCAGCTAGAAGTTTAAAATCTTATTGGCACCAAATAAGGCAACTTAGCTTCAGTGACAGCTTTATGGCCAAACTGCTCTGGTGATCACAGATTTTACGGATTAGAGAAAAAAGCAGTGTCCCTTAAAAGGACACCGTCAGAGCAATTTCCATACATTTTCCTCCTGCAATTTTCTTTCAGCTGCTGGGAAAGTTTAAACCAAAAGCTGTTTTCTAAATATACACTATACACAGATGGAGTCTAGGTTTGTGGAATAACACTTAGACAAGTGCTAAGAAAATGAAGTTAGCGTCTATCTTTTTAGTTTTGGATTTATTTTTTTTTTAATGTTTTTTACAATAATAACAATACTGTTTAGTACAAATACAGTATAACATCACCTCAATCCTACCTATGGGGCAAAGTGGTGACAATAAAATTCCTTTGAGCCATACATTTGTATTCTGAAACATTAAGTCACTTGCTGTAGCATTTCTATCCCACATATCTGCTGATGAGGAAACACTGTTGTTTCTACTTTGAATAGACATTCAATCTAGCAGTAGCTCACAGGCAGAGGAAAATATGTGGTGGGATCAAGCAAACCAGTAGAATTTGGAATAATAAAACATTTCTGCAAAAGGAAAAATACTTTCTGATGTAAACTGAATGAATTTGACACCATGACCAGATAATTCTCAGAATTTTTTATCTCCCTGAAATTGAAGAATCTCTAGATATTAGGGGGTTGAAAGGCTTCTGGTAAGCAAAAGTGACCCATGAGTGAGAATGAGTGAGAGTGCCAAACTTATTCCAAGCTATCAACTTCTGATAACGCTACATGCAATACAAGAGAGAGAAAGAATGACTTGTGTGTGACTAAGACTGTAAATACCATTTATCATGGTGTCATAAAGATCCCAATTCCATTTCAAAACAGTGGTTTGTCCCTAGTGAGAATATAATGAGAACTACATAAAGTCAATTTAAGTGAAATATCAGACTAGATTTACAAGAGTACTTGGCTGCCTCCAGACGCAAAACAGTGGCTTTGTAAATCTGCTGTGTACCTACATCAGTCAGAGACTTAACTCTTGCTAGCTCTAAGTGGAGTTTGTAAACAAAACCATCTAATGCCTGCTTGAAGATGTTGTTTCTAAAGGTACTTTAATGCATGTGGTCCACTCAGCTGGATGCAATCTCAAAGCAAGTGCCATTTCTGATGGCTACCAAGATAAAAAATGAGGACTGAATTACATTTTTTCAGGAAAAAAATTTCCTTTTTTCATCTATAATAACAGCATGTCCAACATGCAAAGCTTGCATGCCCTGTTGCCATGCAAGAGCATTCTTTCATTATTTTAACACAAAACTACCAGAAGTCACTTCAACATGTAAATTCTTCAACATTACATGAAGTGCTGTTCTAAGTCTCCTCCTGTGAAACAAGACTAGTTTCACATATGCAAACATTACCATTTAAAATGAATTGGGAGATGACTCAATAAATGAATTCCAACATTTCCTTTCGGTTGACTGGAGTGCCTATTGATTAGTGATGAAACTGAGAGAATACAAAAAATGAGACTCTATTTTGCATGAAAATGACACTATTCCTGCTCCATTGAACTTACTTGTTCAACAGTATTCAGTTAGCAAATGAAAGGATAAAGAGAAGGAAAATACAACTTCATTTCTAACATTGTCCCGGTTTCAGCATATTCCCTTACTACATATTTATGGAATTATACAGTGTGATGTGTGACAAGAGCCAGAGGAATTCTCTCTCCACTGGAGAAGTGGACAACCAGCCACAATTACGGAATCCTCTGAAGTGCTATGTATTAGCTGAAGCCAATGTGCTGTACTCAGTGTATCTATAGAGTCTTTTGAGTTGCAGAAAAATCTTGTATTTTTTTTAGGATAAATTCATGGCTTTCCTGACCCTATTTCACTGGTGTTATTGGTAAGAGACTAAGGATTTTCTAATACATACTGATTCCCATTTACAAAAAAGTTTTAAGGTGATTTTCTTCTCACTCCTAAACTTATGTGTCTATCACTGGGAAAACCTGAAGTTTGATTTTTTTTTTGGTGGAACTTCAGGTTTGTATGCATAAATTAGTCTTCTGTATGCTTATACCAACACCAGCTAAGTGGAGTGGAGGACTGCATGTCTTGGGGTATAAATATATAGAATACCGAAAGGTGTATATGTGACTGGTGCTCAAATTAGGAGGTTCCCTAATTTAGGAATGTGTAAGACAAGATCCTGCTCTGAATCACTTTTTGACTAAGCCTCTCTCTTCATGGTTATATGGGGAACATATGGAGACCAGCTTCCTGT
>VYZP01005543.1:29037-56161 GCA_013400635.1 Hypocryptadius cinnamomeus
TCAGTTTGTCAGCCCTTACTTCTCCGTTTGTTTAAAATTATCCTCTGCTTAGCAGGAGATCTCTGACTAAGGAACATTTATTGTTTTTCAGGCTGTCATGTCAGCTGCTTCATTTCCAGGAACCTGGAAGGGAAATTTTGACAACAGGACTCTGGGACTGCTGACCCAAAAAATCATCATTGCACTTCAGCCCTCCACTGGATGGACCCAGTTCCTATTCTTAAAGCAGCTTAGGGAACAACTGGTGCTCAATTTATCATTTATAACTTTAGTTCAGTCTGTATTTGAGTTTCTACATAGAAATAATACATTAGAAAATGGCACCAGATCTGGAAGACTGAATCAGCACCTAGGATTTCTATTTGTTTACCCTAAACAACTGTAACTTGTAAGCTCAGTTTTCTTGGGCTGAGGTAGAAGATTCAGCAGAAACTGAAGTTTTTTTGGTCAAAAGTCTGGAAAATGGTGTTCTGGACCTGAGCTAGAGACATTGTTTCACTAAACAGAAAGTCTTCCATTGCAGCGACAAGTAAACGATGCCTTCGCTATTAAGGAACTGGGAATAAATCCTATGAAATGAGCATCTGTTCACCAAAATACATGGCATAAGAATGCCCTATAGAAGAAAATATAAATAGTACATAAATATATTGGTCTTCTATGTGTGAAAAGACATAGATGTTACTAAAAAGAATCAGAAGAATTTTTAAATTATGTTTTATGAAGTTGAGGCACTTATTTGTATTCAGAATTGGATAACCCTGAAAGAAAAAAAATAAAATCCACCAAAAAGAACCTCAATGCATGCAATTTGTCTTTAAAAACCTCAGTGTGAAGCTCAACCAAACATTTAGTGGGATTTACTTATAGATATACATGGGGCAACTCCCAAACCCAGCCAAGAAACTGTAGTTTATCCTAATTCCGTTTTCTACTTGTACTGTTATTTCTTCAACAATAACAACTTTTAAAGGTAAAAAATATCACTTACATCTTAATTTGTCCATGATTTTTCCTCCACAAAGAGTTGCCAAGGCCATTTTGACAGCAAAAACTGAAATTTTACCATGTCCTTCCCTGTTCAAAAGTAGAAAGTAGACATATTTTACATGTCCATTTTATATGAATCTGTTCAATTAAAATGCATATTTCTGACATCACTTACTTTAATGCACAATATATGTGGATTGACATACAGAGAAAAAAGTTCTTTAAAAAGAAAGTTTATTTTGTGGGAACACACATCAGTGCACTGCTCTGTAAAGATCTCAGAGCAGATTTATTATGTATATGAAGTTCAGTATTAAACTGTTTATCGCATTATACACTACAGTGATAATTATTACTGCTATTTGTGATACAGCAGCACTGGGAGACACCTATCACACTCATGGTTTCCCTATCCTAAGTGCTTTGGGAATTTTTTGGACCTAGAAGATTTCAAGTAAGTGAAAAAATCAGCACCGGGAGCAAAAGTGAAACAGCACACAGGGCTCACATCATCGCACAAACTTCATCTGTACCCGTCAGTAGGTCCTGACAATTGCCTTTGAAATTATACACCTGACCCCTTTGCTGAAAAATGGGGAATATGCCTGCATCCAGAATGAGTGAAGGACATATGTTGTGACATGAAGAAGAGTTTTGTCCCTGGTTTACTCAAGGGGAGGCTGTACCTGGCTCTCTACTTTCAATTTACAATGCATAAATGCTAATAAACCCCAAATTCACCCAAGAGTTTGTCTTGGGGCAAAAAGGCACATTGACAACTCTTCCCTCAACTGCCTTGAAGCATGCAATGGCTTAACTTTATTATTCCTCTCACTATCCTCATTCTCCTTTTACAGACATGATGGTCCCCAATGATCACCTGCCCTCACAGAAAACCTGGTTTATTTGAGCTGCATAAATAAAACATGACCTCACACACTGCATGGCACACTTAGCTCCTAAAACACCTATCAGCCCCAGTTTAGTGTCCAGCCCCTTTCCAAAGATGAGAATGAACATGCTCTCCTAAGTTCATCTGCCTCTTAATGTTAATCTCTTGACACCCAAGTGGTTTTTCTTGGAATTTTCTAAATCTTACTGTGAGGCAGTAGGAGTCCAGAGCTGCACAGGATCAAGTTCTATCCATCACCCAAATTCCTTGGCATTACTTCACAGCTTCCCACATGAATTAATGATATTAATTAACAACATCAGTGAGGACATGTCATCACGCTTTAAAAAAGAGACAACCAATATTTGTGAGATTAGCAAAATGCAGCCACATTTCCTTCTAAATTCTGACAGGATTCATGATGTGGCTAGATAATGAAGTTTTGTGTAAGTTTTTGGAAATTGAGTTTCTGTGATCTTCAGTCTACCAGGGAACACAATGTTAATAAGGGATTTCCTGTTTCATGTATATAATCACATCCTACATAAGATGGTCTAACTGCACTGGCAATAGTAGTACATAGAAATTTAGATCATCAATATTTCTAAAATTACTCTGGTCATTTTCACTCACAATTTTAAGGAAGAAAATTGCATCTGATCAGAACTAAAAGATGAATTGATTCTGGAACGACACAGAGCCTGTGAGACCGTGCCTCTTTCTCTGCTAATCCCAAACGAGACTAATGCAGTAACATATACATGTAAGACACACATGAATGGTACACTCACATCTGTACATTGATGCATGCTACATGCCTCACTGCTAGGTTCATTAAATCACTCAGACTTTAGAAAATGAGTCAGTTTCCTAAGCTTGACTAGCTAATAATCTTTAAAGTTCATTGAATTAGATTTAGTTCTACGTCAGTGTAACCCATAATTCTAAATATAAATTCTAATTATCCTTTCCACTAAATTAAAATTCTGCTTTTTGTCAGACAATCAACTAGAAATACAAGCAAAAACTAACGAATTCACTATATCAGTGAAAGAACTATTTAAGAAAGAACTATTTACTTTGTTTTTTAATGCTGACTTTTGTGCACTTTTTCATTACATGAGTTCCCTTTGACTGGCTTCATAAAATTAAAATCACAGCATAGGAATTTCCAGGCTTCTGTACTTCCATTCTTTGTTGATTTGATTCAGATTTGTGTAAACCAGACTTAGCACTGTTATGGCTGAGAATGTGGTCCTTTTGTATTCTTTTTGTGCATGCTGCCCTTTAGACCCTTAGGAATTTTTCTGCAATGTTTCATCATGAGGTTTCCATCTGCCTTTAAAAGAGTTGTTATATTAAAAGAAAAAAAGCTAAGTAGAAGCAATGGCATTATTAAGAAGCAATGAAAGATTTAGAGATTAAAAAAATGTGGAAGTACTTGAGACTTAGATTATTTTTCCCAGGAGGTTTAGTTACATTTACTAATAGGATTATATTTCTGCATGGCAGACACATATCAACTTGGCTTCAGCTTTCCACCCTAGAGCCATTGGCTCTTCCCTACTCAAACGGTTATGGAATAGAGGAACAGCAAAAGAAAAGATATCATTTATCTCTTCAATCTCTCTATTTGAGTTGATTAGTTTTGACACTGTATTTTCTATTGGTCATCTGTATACCTAAAAGCATCACAAGAGCTGGTATAAACCTAATTTGCCCTCCAAATATATATGTGTCTGTGTGTGTGTATGTGTGCATATACACACATGCATATTTAAATACATATGACTGATGAACAGACAGGGTAATGGGGCCCAAGACTCGCCAATATCATTTGGATCCAGAAGTGCCCTAAGCTGTGTCTAAGCACTACACATGACCCTGACTGGCAGCACTGGGGCCTCACAGGGTTTGCTGTGCAAAAGCAAACTGAAGCAGTGGCTCATAGCAGCAGGAAGATCTTGGGAGAAGTCAGCGCTCCCTGAAAGCAGCTTTGGGCTGGCTAATGCAAAGAGAAATACATTTCACTAGTGGAAACAGGAGAGGACAGCAAATATTTTGATTTCATATTGCACCTCTCTTACTGAGGCTACTCTTCAGCAAGAAGCATAAATGATGTAAAAAGCAAACCTTGAAGCTGATGTGCACTTAACAACAACAGAGGATGGAGTACTTAGCAAAGGGAATGATGGCCAGGGTTGAAGGTTATCTCCTGCTGCTTGGGGAAAAAAAGGGCAAAAAATTATACACGCTTTTAGATGCCAGAGCAGGGAAACCCCACAGACTGCCTGACAAAATCCACAGACCATACAAGGCTGAGTCCAGCTCCAAGGTCTGATTTTGCCTATTGGGCCACCAAGGAGAGTGGTACCAAACAGATGACACTGTCATGTGTCAGGATCTCTAGCAATGCCCATAATGAGACAGCCATAGGGTGGGGAAAGCCATCATGAAATAGCATCACATCTTTAGAAACAGCAAATGTGTCCCATGAAAAGGACATTGAGAAAATACCATTTCTTCTCACCAATGAGGTGTAAGTGGTGCTCCCCCAATACTTTAAGGCATCTTTTGCAAAAGTAACAAAAGTTCTTCAGTTATTGGTTACTACCCACCATAATCAAGGCAGTCAATTCTGAAATGTCAGAGGGTGTAATTACAAATTCCCATTTTCACAATGAGGTTTTAGAGATGAAATTTTATTGACATTTAGCAAGATTCTTTCATGTAGGAGAGCAAAATGCATAATGTCCAAATCTCTGAAATGCATTTTTTTTTGCTGGATTTCCTTTGTAAATGCCTCTGTGGCTTTCAATGAGTAGCAAAGGTGGAGAAGAGAAGGAATTGAACACTCTACTGCTCTGAACAGATGAATGAGCAAGAAGTTGTATTTCCAAAATGGATATTGATCATTTTTATGTACTGAAATCAGTACAATACAAATGTTCATTTGATTAAACAAGGGCACGAATATTTCCTCATTTCTCTGTAGAAGTCAAGCCCCACCCCTGAGCCAGGCAGGGTCTGTTTCATAGCCCAGGGCCCACAACTCCATTCATAGGACAGGGACAGAGTACATCAAGGAACAGAGAATATTCAGCTATTTTCTTATCAGTTAAACTTCGCAGCAGGAATAGCTGGAGATGATCTAGCACAGAATATTTCACACTCTGTTTAAAGTGAGGTTTTTGGAGCACAACTCAACTGAATGAGGCTGACATTCCACCTTGCTGCCTAGGCTTTGACACCTGCCTGGGAGGAATTTTTCAGAGAGGTTTGTACTCGTCAACTTTTTACGTAGTATTTGGTGTAAGGAAATGAAGGAAGCGTGCTATTGTTTCATAAAGCCAGTTAATCACCTTAGGCCTTGAAGCAAAAGCTATTGCCTAATTTCACATGTGGTTAAAAATGTAGATCAGGCATGTTTCTGTCTAGATTTTTTCAAAGTCTGACCACCTCATTCTGCTCACTGGTTTTGGTCTGTGAGGGTCATCTACCACATGATGCTAACTTCCACACACTAATAATAAATTAATTGGAGAAGTATTTCTGTTTGTGAAATTTGAATTTGTTGGCTTGCAGTTTTATAAGGTTGTACTTTAGTTTACTTTTAGCAGCATAAAGGAACATCCCATTCAGTCTCACATTAAATTCTATACTCTGTAATTTTCCCCCACTTTTTCTCATTTCAGGGTTGAGCAGCAGAGAAATATCTGTGGGCCTAATGAACCCCCAAGGCTGTAAAAAAACCATAAAAAAATGGGATGTAAGCTCAACACCGGCAGTGGCTAAGTTGGCCCACATGCTATGGCAGTACACTGTGGTTCCTTTTGTGTTTTGCTAGCCAAGTTTCAGCTCCTGAGAAGACATTTGTATTTGAGGCCTAAGGAAACACTCCTTGCCAGAGGGCAGAGAAACCTGCCAGGTTTTCAGCAGGCTATAAAAGAAGGAAGAGGCTCTGTTTAAAGTTTGGAGGATCTTCAGCCAGGACAGTACACGAAGAACCACATATATATTAACCAGGCCTAAATAAATGAGATGGTGGCAGCTTTATTAGACTTCAAAACATGAAATAACTTGTCCCTTGTGGTCCTCTCATATATGTTAGGTTGCAGACTCCATTTCTCCACTTTCTTGGATTCCAAATGGGACATGAAAAACTGCACCACCTTCTCTGGACCTGCAGCACCTTCCAATTGGCCTTGCTGAACCTCGTGATGAGATTCCCATGGGCCCACTTCTCCAGTTTGCTGCGTCCCTCTGGATAGCATGCAAAGCATTTCTTCTCTCTGAACACGAGACCACAAGAAAAGACCTTGCTCCTCCTTCCACCAACTTCTAACTTTCAGCAGAGAATGACCCTTCTGCTGCTCTGGAGAGGAGAGAAAGGAGCAACATGGGAAGCAGAGAGCAGCTCTGGTTAGACCCAAGCAGCTCTCACACTGTCCCTGTGGCATGTAGAGCCACCTCCCTCCCTCCGTTTCCCAGAAAACAGGAAACCTGAATCACCAGTGGTTGTTAAACCAATATCCAACACAAAACTCCAATGATATGAGTCATACTAAAGTGTAGGGCACTTCTTGAGCATCAGATGCTTAACTGGTATGTCTTTATTTGTGACAGGTGTCTAGACTTCCATTACAGAACAGAGAGAGCTAGCTGACACATACCTCCACGAAACTTAGGTATCTCAGGTTGCACATGAGCCTCATCTACTATGTTTGCTGTATTTAATATGGAGTGATAGGCAGCCAGTACCCATCTCTGACCTCAGAGCTGGGAGCTTCTTCCTAAGGATTCCTTGGGGGTCTCTGCCCTTCTGGAAGTGCATCCCATGCACTACACTCAGAGGCAGCACAACAGACTGAGCTTGACAAATAGAGTGAGGGTCACAGCTTCCTCACCCTGGGGGGGCCTGATGGGACCTCAGAAACAGATCATGAACCACAGCAGATGGGATGTTTTCAGGGAAAGCAAACCCTTCCCTCTTAAAAACATTCTCTAATTCCCTCCAGGGGACTAAATTCCTCTACTCCATTACGCTTCAAGTAGCTGTGTTGTGTAGCTGAGATCTTTATCCCTTTCCAGTGAGCTACAAAACAAACACAGTATCACAGGTCTTGCTTCCACAGACCAGGGTCTTTCCATATGTTTGCCAGCCAGGAAGCAGCTTACTTGTGGCATGCAGCAACAAATGCATCTGGTCATTTCCAGCATCCTTTAATCTACTTGTCACAGCCACAATGAATTAAAATGCCCGTTCTTCTTTTATTGCCCTTGAGGAGAGGAAAACATTCCTGAAAGCTATGATTTCACAATGGATTGGCTTTTCTTCCTCTCAGAGGGGCAGGAGGAGAGGTTGAGTGCAGCCTTCTCATGTGGAACACCTACTTTTTCTCCCCGTTGCCATGGTGACTGAGCAACTGACTGGTCTGGCACTGAGAAGTGCTCAATGACACCCAGTACCAGGGCAGCAAGACAGAGGACTGGGAAGAGAGAGGGGAGGCATCCTTATTTTAATGTTTAATGGCCAGTGTTTTCTGCTGATTAATTTTCAAAAAATAAGCCATAAAGTGACAACATCTGCACCTGTCAGACTTAACTGCTGTTCTCCAATAACTCTGTTTTGAGGACTGCAAATACTGCAGTACAGGTTGCCAACTATGTATTCAGAAATTGCAATAGATATACACAGAATACTCATTAATGTAAGTGGTTTGCTCTATCTAAAACTTGTTCTTTTTGTAATATGAGTCCCATGCAGTAATAAACAACATGAATTTCATCACCTCCAGGTCTTTAATCCTATTTCTGTCATGGTCTCAAAATCATGCTGCACTGGCATGAGCCAGAAAAAAAAATTGCTTACAGCTGCAAGAACTTGCAGGGAAATGAGCTCTTTCAAAATAATGAGCTATTAACCCATGGCACTGCTGCAGAGGCATTGCAGTGGTGCCAGCCACTGGTGTGTCAATAAACAACAAGCCAAATTAGAAGCGCATGTGAATTTGTTTCTGTAGATAATTCTTCTTTGATATAAACTGGAACAAGTCTGAGTAGCTGGATGAAAACACAGTTGTTCTGAATTTGGCTCTAAAGAAAGGAAAGCAGAGGCCCTTAATTTAGGTTATCTCCCTAGTTAGCACTATTCACATGCTCATTATTTGGGCCAGAATTCAGGCTGCTCAATTGATTTCAAGAGATATTTCTGGAGGAAGTAAAATCCTTCCAGCAGTTGGGAGAGGAGGGAGGAAAGGCAGACTTACGGATCAAAGGCCGCCAGCAGGAAGTTGAGCAGCAAGCTGATGGACTGCTCCACGTTGATCTGGTGGGTCGTTGGCATCCGCTTGTTGAGCTGGTAGAAGATGGTTGAAATCACAGCTTCCAGGCGAGCCACGTTCAGTTCGATGCTGGGGTCCAGGTTGTTCAGGGCGTTCTCCCGCAAGGCTTCGATCACATTCCAGATGTCCACCAGGTGCACTAGGGGACAGGACAGAAAGACTCAGATGGGAAAACGTGCCCCTGAAAGCAACTGAGAAAATGAGTCACCTCCTCCCACGGGGTGGGGAATAGCACAACCATGTACAACATGCTTCATGAATAATTAAATGAATTAATGCGTTTTCCACCACCCTATATTGAACCTGGTGGAGGAATGAGGAAATAAAATTCAAATCCGTTAATAAGCAAACAATATACTGATATTACTAGTTGTAATGACTACAACCTCAGCTTGGGAAATCATTCCTCATTGTATAAAGTATTCAAATAAAAGTCTGTATTTTACAGAAATCACTGAAAGGTAAACATATGCTAATTGTTTTTCTGAACCATGCCTTTATGAATCCCCATTCAGAAATTACTCTTAGATATTAATTTGCATAGCAGATGGGCTTTTCAGAAGATCCTACGAATACTAAGTGCTTATCACATACTGATATTTTGAAAATTCTTTTCAGCAATTTGTATGGAAAGCAAAATATTTTACACAAACAGAATTGTAATTGAGTCAGGGTACATTTAAACAAATAACCCATAATGAAGTGATCCGAAAGTCATATTTTATGTCTTCTAAATATATTTGCCAAATGATTTGTTAAATCTCTCTTTGATGAAGTCCTGGTCTAAGCTGAATTTGATGGGGCCTGTTTTTACCTACAAGGACAGCTTAAAGGACAATCCCTGCTCACCCTTCATATTGTACCCAAACAGAAATCTTGTTTGCAGAGCACTGTTATTGTGGCAGCATGATTGGCTTGCCGTGGATTGTCATTTCCAGGAGAGGTGCACTGTGCCAAAAATAAAGAAACCCCTACAGTAATTTAAAAACTGGATTTAGTTCAAAACTGAACTCAAAGGTTCATCCCTCTATCTTAAGTATTACCTGTTGTCCTACTAAAGTGTCAATAAAAAACAATTCAGGAGGCTCAGGGGGCAAATTCTCTTTTTTTCACCAGACAAGCTACTGCACAGTTCTCATTATACAGCATGCTGATATGTCTTATGATGTATCAGAAGCCACCTGTATGTGGAAGGAGATCCTTGTTTTTGTAGATAGAGAAACTTAATCATAATCCTCCTCATTATATTCTTATTTGATTGGTTTGCAGGTGCTGTCTCAGCCTGCAATGTGACATGACAGTCTGATGGCAGGGAAATGTAAGCTGATAGCAGATGGATGATGAAACGAGATACAGTCATTCTACTTAGTCCAGAATTTTGCCCTATGATTGGGTTTCCCTTCTTTTGCTTCAGGAATAAACAGCCTCCAACACCCTGCTAGCACACGTGTAAGGCCCAAAGAGGAAGATACTCCATACAGATGAGTGGTAACAGTAGCAGCAATTACTTTCGGGACTAGCCAAAGCACTTTTCTACTTCTTGCTGTTTCCTAGCAAATAACTGTGAAAATCTACAAGATACAATTCCATTGTGACACCGAAGTATTTATTTTATCCTTGTATTAAAAGGAAACTTCTGTAGGCAAACTTGTATGCTGGCAGGTTGTTTTCAAAATGTTACCCTGAATTAAGCTGATGTTTGCACTGCCAGGTTTTAGTAGCTGGGGGCTACAGGGGTGGCTTCTGTGAGAAGCTTCCAGAAGTTTCCCCATGTTTGGCAGAGCCACTATCAGCTGGCTCCAGGATGGACCCACTGCTGCCCATGGCTGCACCATCCAGAAATAGTGGTAATGCCTCCGGGATAACTTATTTATGAAGAATTAAAAAAAGGGTTTTGCACAGTTGTAATTAATGCCAAAGAATAGCAGGGTGAGAATATGTGAGAACAACAACTCTGCAGACACCAAGGTCAGTGGAAAAGAAGAGGGAGGAGGTGGTCCAGGCACCAGAGCTGAGATTCCCCTGCAGCCCATGGTGCAGACCACGGTGAAGCAGCTGTGACCCTGCAGCCCATGGACGTCCAGGGGGATGCAGAGATCCACCTGCAGTGCCTGGAGGAGCTCACACCAGAGCAGGTGGATGCCTCAGAGGAAGCTGTGAGTCTGTGGGAGTCCTGTGCTGGAGAAGGGTCCTGGCAGGGATCTGCAAACCTACGCAGAAAGGAACCCACAATAGAGCAGTGTCCTCATAGGACCTGTGACTCTGTGGGGGACCCATGCTGGAGCAGCCTGTCCTCAAAGGACTGCATCCCGTGAAAGAGTGCCTCGTGCTGCAGCAGTTTGTAAAGAAGTGTTGTCCATAGGATGGAAAAGTTCACGGAGAACTGTCTCCTGTGGGAGGAACCCCAGGTTGGAGCAGGGGAAGGACTCCTCTCCCTGAGCAGCAGCAGAAACAACCTCTAATGAACTAGCCATAATCCCCCTTCTCTGTCTTCCTCTGCCACTGAGGTGGGGGAGGGAGGATGGGGTAAAGGTGTTTTTAATGTTTTATTTTACTTCTCATTAACCTGCTCTGATTTTGTTAGTAATAAATGCAATTCATATCTCTAGTTGGAATCTGTTTAGTCTGTGATTTTATTTGGTGGGTGATCTGTCTCTGTCCTTATCTCAACCCTTTGTTATATTTTCTCCCCCCTGACCAGCTGCAGAGGGGAGTGATGTAGTTGCTTTGGTGGGTGTCTGGCATAAAACCAGAGTCAACCCACTACAGCTGGGTGGGCGGAGTACACAACCTCTGAACTCTTCTGTTTGTTTTCTGGCTGGTGGAAGAGCAACTTCCCCATAAAAAATCTGGCATAGGTCTCAGACCCTTTTAACGCAGTCATTCCTGTTCCCACTCAATCAGTTTTCACTGTCACAGAGGTAATCTGGATAAATGGAAGATGAACGATCTCCAGGAAGACAGCTGGCACGTAATAACTGACCCTTTCTGGGCAGCTTCTCCACATGGCTCAGAGGCCAGAGAATGGAAAAAGTCATCAGAAAGCAGGCCATTGTCTGGTCCAGGAGAGAAGGGTTAATGAGCATTCCACCACATAAGGCAGCCAAGGAAAATACCAGAAATACTGAGCAACATGCCAGAAGATGCAGGAACAGGCTGGACCATGTGCATGTATTTTGTGGTGGTATTAGGAGGCAAGGACAGGCAGAAAGCAAAAGGTGAATGTGGGATGTCTCCCTCAAGGTCCATAGCCATGCAGGCTGTCATTGGCCATGGGGGCTGTCTCTGGTCATTCAGACTAAGCAGATGAAGAAGGTGCTTCCAAGAGCAGTTTCACCAAGTTGGCTTCTGGTTATGTGTGCAAATCATCAAATGTGAGCTACAGAAAGATAACAATGTGAGAAGTTACCAGGCATAACAAATTGCAAAAGAAAGAGTAATGCCATATGTAGATGCTCACCTTGACTTGAGGCTACACTAACAAGAGAGCAATCCAAGAAACAGGACAAACAGGGGTACCAGCACTACAGACCAAGGCAGAAATTACTAGGACAACCTTATTATAAATACTGAATAAGGATGTAAAATCAGCAACATTAGAACTGGTGGGAAAAGAATACACCGAGGCAGGCTGTTTATTCTTTATACTCATGCTGGGATTGCATGAGTGTGGTAGCAGAAAAAAGCATGAGAGTGGAAAAGGGCAATTTGAAGGGTAAGAAATCATGTCATCAGAACTGCTGGGGTACCTTTCAAGCAGCCTGTGCAGGAATAGTTTTGACCATACATGTACACTTCTGCAGTCATTGGAAACTGTGATGGGTTCCCTAACCTCGATAAAAGGTTACCCAGAGAGGAAGAACCAGATACCCAGACTCCCTAACAGTGAGAATTTTATGCTGTAATTAAACTTTAATTGCTGTAAATTCCTAGTAGTGGAAAATTCTTGAATATGGAGGAAAAAAGCTGGCACTATGAATAAGGCTGAAATGAGAGTTGGTGTCTTTATTCTTCACACGATCTAGTACGGATACTGTGTAGCTGTCAGATTTTAATGTGGGTTTTTTGTTGTTTTGTTTTCCCACTGATATTATATTTCTCATAACATAGTCATATCCAGAGTTAGTTTTGATGATGGTCTTGGGAAAGAAAATGTCCAGAGGCTAGCAGACATGGGACTAATAACATCAGTATACTAAACACATCTGAGAGAAAATTACTTGTTTTATTGTTAACTCTAACCTGAAAGACTCATAAGCTCTCCTGATGTTCATTGGTATGCCAGAAAGGTAGGGCACAAGACTAAGAAAATGACTTATTGGAAATTACACAGCTGTAAGAGTTCCCTACCCACGATGAAATATTAGTCCCAAGAAACTGTTGTGTATTTGTGCAATAAATAATTTTACTTGGGTTTTTCTTCTTTTCTTCAGAAACATTTTGGTTCCACTTGAAGCTGAATAAACAACAATCATACTGCACTATTTTATTTTGCATTTTATTCATTAATTGTACATATATCTAAGAGACTGGAAAGCAATATTTCCTGGAGGAGGAGATGGAAGATGGACATGACCCAGACATTTAACAAGAACTACTGATTTTGAAAATACCTGCTCAAATGTCTAGCTCAAAATCACAACGACATTTTTTTAGGCTGTTGTACAGATGACTGAAGTCTCTGACCTTTACTCAAGCCAGTTGTTATGGACAAGAACCATGCAGCTAAATTAAATGTAAAAAACTAAGTGTCTACTGTTGACTGGTGACCAGGGCTCCCTCTCATGTCAGTGAAAGAAAAAAGCACCTTAAAGCATCTGTTGGGAGACAAGTGGGATGAGCAGTGCTTTGAATCTGCCCATATTTCTTCACTGACTACAGACAAAGCCTAAAGCACCATGTTTGCATGAGACATGTAACCTCGGAGCTGGTAAAGTTAACTGAGTTGAATCCCACACCTTCCTCCCTAAACATTAAGAAAAAATGTCTTTTCTAGTCTGACTACTACATGACCTAGAGTAATTCAGGTTTTATAGAAAATATGAATAATAAATACTTCAATCTGTATGAACAACTACCAGATCCTGTCATAGTCACTACCTTTTACATTGCATCGCTTGACCTTGTGCAGATTACATTCAGGTGTAGTGCCCTACTGATCACCACGAATTCTATTCTTTTTTAAGGTTACTCATATAGTAAGCAAACTTTTACATATTATATCATGCTGCCAAGTCAAACTGTCAGTATTGGCAAAAGGGAAGTAAAACACAGGACTCTTTAAGCTCTACTCATTTGTACTAATAGAAATTGATGCCTATAGCTAAGGTGGTATCTGTATTCTGTTCAATGTAATAACAGAATGTCAACCTTGCAAACTTTGCATAAGCTTACATTCCTCATCTTCTCTTCTACCCATTTTCCATAATACCTGTTATGCTCATTTATTTATTTATCCATCTCTGAGACTCTTTTAATCCCACTCAAGAAGGCATATCTCCTCTGTTTGCACAACACGTAGTGCAATAAACCCCAATCTGATTTCTACATGCTACATGATGCTAACAAGAAGAGTTTGCAGAGTAACAAAGCAGCATATAAATGCAGGAGAGCTTTCTCTCTCCTAAAAGCTGCCTTGAATTCCCTCAAGAGACTAAAACTCCAGAAGTTTGTTTTTAACTTCTAATTACTGTTGCTGCTTTTGTTGCCTTGCCCACATTTCCCACTGAAAAGCAAATTATGCCTCAGCATGCGAAAGATGCCCCTTTGGAAACAGATTTGGAAAACTAGAGAAATCTGTCAATTGTTCCTTCAGTGCCAGCAGATGATCACTATGCAGTAGGAGTAAAAGCTGCTTGTATTTAGTGCCTGTGTGGTATAAGGTCATCAAAAATCATGAAGTCCAGCCAACATTCATGGACCCTTCAGAAAGGACTCACACTCTTTAAACAACACAGCTACCCAGGCGTAGATCTCACTCATTTGCCTGATGTCTGAAAAAGTGTAGATCATCTCCACAAGCAATTGCTAAACTATGCTTCCCTTTAGATTTTCTGTTAAGTGATCTGTGAAGTCACAGCTAAGCTAAAGCTCTGTGTTATTACACCTTCCATGGCGAACACTGCCTGCTAATTTAACTTCTTAGGTAATACTTGAACAGCATCATAGAAGGCTTCACATTTGAGCTTGCTCAGTAACAATGATGAGGGAATGTAAATAAAGTTCAGTGTCCAGACAGAATGCTCCTCATTTGTGTCCATCAGGGATGACACAAATGAGGAGCATTACAGATGGCTGCCATTCACTCCACAGCAATCATTACCAAAAAATGCACTCTTTGAGAAGACCTGGACTGAACTGCAGAGAATTGAGATTAATGCATGAAAATACACTCCAAATAGCAAATGTTATTTCCTTCAATGGACTTCTTCAGCTGTTAAAGCAACATTTGGAGAGTGCCTGTTGCCAGTGCACTGAAACAGAACTGATCAGTCTCTCCCTGCAGGATGCAAGAGGGATGAAGATGGCTGGCTCAGTTTGAAATCAGTTTTGTATTTTCCTCACACGAAAAAGTTTTCAGATACCTTGAAGTTTTACATCCTGCTCTTGTGCCTTTACCTGTGTTCAGAATACCTTTTCCTTTTACATTTTACTACTTCTACAATGAAAGTGAGCACTTAGTAATTACAGTGCAGAATTCCATCACCTACAACTCTGTCAACAGGTCAATCTGTGGAAGAGATGTACCCTGGATACATTCAGAGAAAACACAACTTAGAAATCTTACATTGCTTGTTGTACACACATATGTCAGTTTTACTGATCTTGAGCCTCCCTCTTCCCTTCAGGCATTTTCTAGGCTCTTCATTCCTCATCTTCAAAAAACCAATGTACTTTTAACTTTTTTGTAACTAGTAACTTGAATTTATTTGCAATAAGTAATTTTTTGTTTTGTAGATACAGTATCTTAATAAGCAAAATGAGAGAGAAGAGATGGACTACATTCCTTTTTTTCAACTCAAAGGAAAGAAATTAATATTTACTTATGCAGTGAAAAATGAATTTTTCTCTCCATCATGCAATTTATAATTATGGAAAGGCTATGAGATATAGATAATCTTGGATATATCACTAATCTCAAAGGAGGCAGATTACTTCAAACATCAGCTGTCAAGAAATGATGTTGCCCTAAGCAAATATAAAAAAGAAAAAACTGTAGCAAAGTTTATCTTCTAAGTAGTAAAAAGAAAAATAAAGATTTAAAAACAGTCTGTGTACTTAAGCTTTCCTACCATTAAACGGATCTACTTATACAAAAATTCCTCATTTGCCCTATTTAATTTTTTTGTATTGCACCCCAACGATGAACTTTACAAAGTTATCTCTCCATTTATTACTAAATGAACATGGAAGAGGAGATTACACTTAATCAAATACAGGAAGTCACTAAATCAGGTCTTTAACAATCAATTCAAATTTATTTAACATATAGTAGGTCTAAGTAAATATAAGTGAAACATGTCCAAGTGACAGTTAGGACCAAAAATTCTCCTTGATATATTTTCCTTTGTTGGTGAATACAAGAAGAAATTTTAAATGAAATATTGGTTTGAATTCTTTCCAAAATTTTACTATACATTTCATGAAGATTTTAGTCCAGCGAAGCTCTTACACACATGCTTGAGTTTAAGCATACTTGTACTGTCATTTGAAATCAATGGCACTTGACTGCATGTCAGGTATTTCAGGTGGATTTCATTAAAAGGGAAAGATTTATGCTTCCTTGTCTAGCAATCCTAAGAATACTATAAAATACACTAGATGATTCTCCTTTTTTTTCATTAAACTCTATGAACCCATCACAAATTAGGGTATCGGGGCCATTTGTCATCGTCATATTTTCATATTCATATTTTCTGTTTGGATCCCTCTCTCCTGCTTCCAAGCAGGTAACAGAGAACTGACTGAGGCTTATTTTTCCTCTAAACCACACCTGCTGGTGGTCAAGCTGCCCCTCAAATCAGTCAGCTGTAGCGTGACCACTGAAAGCTTTACCTGCACATCCCACTACGATGCAGATCCAAGTGCCAGCGATGAAGGTCCACAGTTTTTTACACTGTCTGGATACCAAATTACATGAAAAAGAAAATGTACCAGGGTGTTGCTTCTGCTCAGGGCTAAAATGAGGTACTCTTTGGCAGGGTACATCTGGTGACAGCTGTCACTCTGCACAGTCTGGCACACCCAGATTGATCATGGCCCAAATATCTGATATTAAGAAGAAACTCCTCACTGTGAAGCACTGGAACAAGTTGCCCAGAGAAGCTGTGGATGACCCATCCCTGGAAGTGTTCAAGGCCAAGATGGGGATGGGTCATCCCTATGGATGGGGATTTGAGCAACCTGGTCAAGAGGAAGGCATCTCTGCCCATGGAAGTGGGTTAGAACTAGATGATCTTTAAGGTCCCTTTCAACTCAAGACATTTTATGATTCTATGATCCAATGCAATGGAGTAGAGAACATGGAGCCACACTCTTCTCAAGGATAGGACAGTGAAAGGACTGAGGGAAACTGGCATAAATTAAAGTACAGGAAACCATTTAAACGTAAGAAAAAGATTTTCCCTGTGAGGGTTTTAAAACTGTGTGATATTGCCCACAAAGGCTATGGATTACATCCTTGAAAATAATCAAACCTGAACAGGACAAAACCCTGAGCAATCTGCTGTACCTGACCCTGTTCTCTCCAGAAGTCCCTGCCAACTTCATTGATTCTGTGATGTCCCTGTCTGATCATGAACCTATACTGCAAAACCACAGTAACTCCTACTGGAAAGGAGTTGGTGCTGCCTCACTGACTTTTCTCTAAAATCATTACTCAAGTAAGCTGTGCTCCAAGGCCCTTCTCCAACACATGTGGTAAATAAAAAAACACAGAACCTACCCCGAGGCCTCTTGAATGTTTCAGAAAGAGTCCTCCACATCCTCAAGAGGTTTTGTGTGAGGCCTTCACAGCACTGTGCGTTCTCAGGTATTCCCTTTAGCTTTCACCTGAAGACCGATTTCAGAGGGAGGCCATGGTTCCATTTAATCCCCTGTCAGCTGCATGCATTCCTCCTCCTCCTCCTCCTCCTCCACACCTTTCTGCCTGTGCTGTGAGGCTGCACAGCTGTGTGGTATGCACTGGCTCAGTAGGAAGCTGGAATAAGACTATCCACTTTTGTCCATCCCAGTGGTGAGGAGGAGTGCCTGGGTTAGGAACTAAACATTTACACCCACCAACAGAAACAGCTTTTTCCTGAACCAGTGTGCATATGGAGTAAGTCAGCTGCATTTGGACTCTCTGGATTCACACAGATCACTTGTCCCAGTGATGCCACATGGGACAACGATGTCCCAGCCTTCAGGAGCTGGCTTGTCTGTGCATATGCCAGCCAGCCGCACACTGCATGCATAGAAGAAATTACTGAGTGGGTGCCAAACCTGGCTGCTGGTTGTTTGGAAATCTGCAGGACACAATGTGTACAACTGAGGCACTGAAAATTGAGGGAAAGTTTTAAAGCTTCCCCTGTCTGCAAATTTGGAGTGGCATCCCAGTATACTCTACCTGTGTTGTGCCCAGAAGGTAAAACAAGTTATCCTAAAACCTCCTGGGATTCTGATCATTACAGAGCTTTGATCAAGTGTCAATAATGAGGAGGAATCAATAGGCTAACAATACACTGAAATGTGGTCTTTTCACTTTCAATATAGTACCTGACAAATCCACCAAGGCGTATGAGTGTGTAAAGATCTCCAGTAAAATTTTTCTTTTATACAGTAATTTAATTTACAATAGAAGTTCCTTCTTGCCCTGCTGTCAGCTCCTGACCATCCTGTCTTACCTCTATTTAACCTAAGACTGAAGAGCTCTCTGTGGGTGGCAAAAGCCATCAGTCTCTCCAAGGAGCAGCACTAATGACAGTCAATTCTGCAAAAGGGAACAGTGGGTGATCCACCCTGAGCGCTGGGCTGGGAAACTGTTGTCATCTACTTGTCACCCAGATGCTGGCAAAATGTTTCCTTTTTTTAAAACGTGCTTTGAAATAATTTATTTGAAATGATAAATGAAGTATGACACATACAAAACAAAATAATAAAAAATGTAACTCTAAGCTTCTTAGTATTTTGATGACAACTAGGAAAGAATTAAAACTCTGCCCTGTTGCTAAGAAGTCAACAATGCCTAAATTCATTGATTACATATAATTTTCTTATTTTAAGAGTTAAATGTACTTATGAATTAAAGACCAATGTGCAGACAGCAGACCTATTGCTACATGTACTCCACAGTAAGAAACTTTCTAATCACCTGAAGACAATGGTATTTCTAGACTGTGTGTCTCTATTATTCTTGTGATCCCACTACAGAACTTCTCTAATGAGAAAGGCTTTATTTGAGGCACTGTGTGATCAGGCCTCAGTCTGACTTACTAGCTCCTACAGAAGGGCTTTGCAAATGTCAGCTCTCAAAAAACCAAAGAACTCACGAGGTAACAAGACTTGGTCAATAGACATGTACAATACACAACAGCTTTCTCATTTCTCTTAAAAAAGGTCAGCTTGCCTTACATTTGAGTTGCCAGGTCAAGTTTGTAAAATAGAGATCTGGTGAACCTGACAGTGAATACAGCAACTGAATCACGGAGACTTTCAAAACACGTTTCCAGAGGAGAACCAGAAGCCGCGTGCGAGCCCTCCTGGAAGCTGAGGAACGCCCGAAGCCCGGCGGAGGAAGGCGCAGAGTGCGAGGCTGGCACAGCTCAGAGGCCGTGCAGGAACGCCACAGGCGCCAGCCGAGACCCGCGCCAGCCGGCGGGACAGGCCGCGCACGCTCCTGGCGGCTCCCCGCCGCAGGATGGCACTCCTGGGTGTATTTTAGATGCAGCCACGCTCGCTCCAGCATTTTAACTCTCTCCTGGCACAGTGTCAGGCGAGACAGCGCGGATCAGAGGCGTGCATCCCCACCGCTTCTCCCCAAAATGGCCTTGTCTCCGTGTTCAGTCGAATCACGACTACGGGCGCGGAGATCCGGCTGTGCGGATGTCCTGTACGGGCGATCACGTGTGACGGGCAAACAGTGCCAGAGCGGTGGAAAAGGCAGAATGTCTTCATACTGGATGCCCTTATTACAGTGATAACATCTTCTCCAGCAGTAGGCTTCTTCAAATGCCAAGTCTGACTTATACCACATCTTTCTTTCATCAATAGTTTCCTTTTCCCTCTGATACAACCGCTGCCAGCTCCATCCACCCCCCGCTAAAACACTTCCCATGCCACAGGGGGACTACAGCTTGCTTGGCACTGTTACCAGCCAAAAGCAACCACAGAGGGAATGCAAATGTTAACAAATTGGGTTATTTACGTTTTTCATTAATTTTGAAGCAGTGCACGTTACCAGCTTAAGGATACAGGGTGTTATCCCCAATCTCATATTAACTGCTGTTTCCTTTAAAAAATAGCGTGTGATGATAAGGGAAAATATGATTTAACAGTTCTTTACAACAATTTCTTACCTAATAGCTATAGAAAACAAGTTCAGATTACATTATCAACCTTCAAGGTTCAGTCATATCACAAAGGTCAATGAAAAAGAATGAGCGGCTATTATACGTTTAGAACTGCTTGAAAACAAAAGCCCTCCTTGGCACATATCCTGTTTTTCAGAGTGTGATCCATGGTTACTGAGTTTTCTGTAATATTATTTTTAAAAATCATTTAGGATTGGCCAGACTGTAAACAGCAACACAAGGTACAGAATATTAATGAAAGATGAATCGTGCACTTTCTTGAATATAAAAGACGTGATATTTTACATATATGCAAATTCTTAACCTGATCCTTATTCTATTAATTTAAATATTTTCTTATGTAATGTGGACTGAATTTGACCCATAACATTTTCATCTATTCAGAATAATTAGAGAAGTTCTTAAGCTGAACTTAATGCTCGGGTAAACAGTCTGATACCATAACTGCATTTTTCATTCCCAGAGCAGAAGAGACATACTAAAGACCATTACCACATGCTTCCCTCTTCTGAAGAGTTTGGTTCAGTCCAGAAGGTTCCTGGGACAAAATCCCAGTACCAGCTTCAGCTGTTGAGAGTGACAACACTGCTATGAAACAGGACATTCATGTGACACACAGGACTTTTTGTTGAAAAAGCATCTTATGCCTGAAGTCATAAGGACAGTTCAGACTGATCTTATTTAATCTTTTGCTGAGATTGGTAATCAAGTTACTAATTACTATCATAAGTTCCAACTTTCATAGGTATTTAATAATGCATTACATTTGAAAACAATGCAATTTATTTGCCCCAAAATCTTCTGGAATATGAGCTATAATCAGCTTGGAAAGAGGGAAAGATGGATCCTGGTATCTGGAATATCCATTTCTGGGGTATCAATTTCATTTGTACAGGCAGTCTCTTATACAGATAAGAGAAACTATCCAGAATATTTGACTAAACTCTGTTTTTGTGTTCACACAATCTTTCCAGATTTTCTCTCCTGACATAACTCACATTCAAAGCAATGTATTCTGCCAGAGTGGGTCGGTGCTCCATTTTCCCAGCTGATTCATTCCCTCAGTAACCACGACTCCCAAACCAGAAGGCAACTGCAGTGTCTCCCCTTAAAATACCATGCTCTAAAACTTCACATCTCTTGAGGAAATAAGGACTAGGCCAAGGAGAAAAGATACAGCTGATACAAACATAGCTCAACAATCAGCCACACCGAGAAAGGCAACAAGACTGCAGAATGTGAAATGGCAGATAAATGAGATTTAGGTGAAGTTTCGCACATCCATCCTTCCCCCTGTGTGTGACAGAAGCTCTTTAATGATGTTGTCAGGGCCCCTAGATGGAGTAAGAGTCTCGATGTACACGGCCACTTATCTGTCATCCTTTATTTTACACACTCGGTCCTTAAAGACATCCTGCAAATCCAAGACAAAATAAAAGAGTTTCAAGGCAAAATATAGATGAATGAACTGTGGAAAATTAAACTGGGGAAGATCAGGACCTTTACAAGAGATGCAGTATGATACTAGTGTCAACTTCATTTATCAGAAATTGAGTTCAACCTCCTCAAACAATACACACTGAGAGACTGATTCATTCTTTCCTTTGTGCCATAGTGATGCCAATGAGTTCAAAAGAGTTACTTTCAATTTACTCCCTGTCAGGAAAGGAGACATCCATCTATCCATCCACATGGACCAAAGAAAAGGCTGAGCAGACAGAGAACTTCTGTGGAATTAGCCTACACTTTTCTCGGTTAAAGGTCCAAACACTGCTAGAAAACACCTGCAGCCAAAAATAATATCACAGATACAACTCAGTCTGAATTCAGATTAGGAGTGCCTTGATTCAGCACAAGGAAAAAGGCCTCTGTAAAGCCATTGTATATCACAAACATTAATGTCAGGAAGCTGAAGACCCAGAACTGTATTAATAACAATACCCACTGAGGACATTATATTGTGTAGTCTCTTCACACTTATAAAAGCAGGAAATTATTTTTATAGCCACCATCTTCTGTTTTCACAATTTGTCCTAGCATACCAGATACTTGCTGTATGAAATCTTCCACTAAGACTTAATGAAAATAAAACTAGATGCAGTAAAATATGATATAACGGCTAAGTTAAAGCTTCTCTCTGAATATTCTTGGTGTTATGAAGTTGATCTATATTACTAGAGTTACACAAACTTTTAATGTAACTGAAAACAAATGAGTATGCAAAAAAACACTCACTGGGAATTACAGGAGGAGAGAAATATAAAAAAATGACATCAGGTCCCACATTCTGATTTTCCTTCTGGGGACTGTTTGCTGCTGAAGAATCCCATAACTGCTAAGAATTTGCATCACTGTCTGTGGCTGGATTCCCAGTGGGCTTATTTGTAAAAGTTACTGGAGACAGGAATGAGGAATGGCTGGAGACAGATCAGACTTTCTGTGTCAGGCTGTGATGGAGACCACTGTTTAGGCAGGAAGATGGTGCAGACTGTGTGGTTAAGGTGGAGGAAAGCTGTGTAGTACCCACTCATTCTCCTGATCTGACTGATGCCTTAAAAACCAGGGGCAGGGTAAAAATTCAACAAAATTCCCAACTTGGCAGATGCAATGGAGAAGGAGTTCAAAACGTGAGGAGGAATTTATTTACTGGAAGGGTTGTTAGGCATTGGAACAGGCTGCCCAAGGAGTTAGTTGGAGGAGTCACCATCCTTGGAGGTAGTCAAGAAATGCCTGGGTGTGGTACTAAGTGTTTTTGTCTAGCTGGCAAGACGGTGATGGGTCAAAGGTTGGACTTGATGATCCTGGAGGAGTTTTCCAACCTGAATAATTCTGTGTTTCTGTGAGGGCAGTGCTACAACACACATATTGGGCAAAATAGTCCAGCTTATCCTGTCAGGAATGTACAAGTACATAAAAACTATCTCTTAGTCTCTACAGAAAACATGTGTGTATGGACTGAGCTCATGTATGACTCGTCAAGAATAATTGCTTCAAGACCAGAATGGAGACACAGAGTTTCAAGATGAAGGTCCTTAGGAACAAAGGACCATGATCACCAAACTCACTGATAATTGCTCCAAACTCACGGATAACTTGTTACCTCTTTCCCCGCCTTGCCACACAAACAGGATGTCACACAGAAAAAGCCCCGAGAGAATGACCGTACATGACAGGCATTAAGTCACACTGCTTAATGCACTCTGACACATTCTGGAGGTGCTCACATGACATCAGGGCAGACCCAGCAAAAGACCCAAACAGGACAGATCAGAACAGCCCAAGGAAAGGGAGCAAAGGCTCAAGTGTAAGAGAGGGTTTGCCCGAAAAAAGGTTCTTGGAACCAAGAGAATAACAGGAAAAGAGAGAGCAGACAAGGGAATAAGAGTTGCAGAGAAGTCAGAGATAAAGCAAATGCCACAGATAATGACATGAAACTGAAGAAGGGACAGGGAAATAGTGAAGGAAACTTAAAAACACAGCTACAGATTGAGGGGAAAAACTTGAGGGTGAAAGAAGAAAAAGCTCTCACAGAAAGAATCAGAAGATACAATGATTCTGTGACCACCAAGGTATTGGTTTGTTTCCTCTAAACAGTATGTCTACATATATTTTGCAAGGTTTAGACTGTCTACAAGATTACCAAGATAATAACAGTAATAATAATTAATAATAAATTTTGGGTTTTTTGAAGTATTTATTAAGAGGACTAATGTGAAATAGGATATAAAAACTTTCTGGCTTGGGGAAACTAAGCCAAAGGCTGCCAGACAAAGGTGAGTGATGCCTATTACCAGAAGCAGATGTTCAGAGACATGAGTAGGGAACAGAACAGACTGTCCAACCTTACACATTCATCAGGAAAGCCATCAGAAATAGCACAGTGAATGGCAGTCTTCACAGAGTTCAGGAAGTCAGTAAGAAGAGATTTTCAGCTATGATCCAATTACAAAAGCTGTCTGCATTCAGGCAGAGCTGTGCCACCTGTGTAGCAGAGGGCAGCATGTAGGTATACTTGTGACGTGACCTACACCACGTGTCTGTCAACTTCTGACTTAAAGAAAGCCAAATCAGTCATTTTCCTCTTTAAAGGACAGAATAATATTAGCTGACAATCTTCTGCAACTCCTGTTTTCAACGGGAGCTACTTGGAATCATGGGTATGTCTAAAAAATCAATCTCTAAGCAACTGAAAATGTAAGACTTTTAAGGTAGATATCCTTGGTTCACTCCTTTTGACATTAAAATTAATTCCAAATATCCACTAACAGTTCTTGTCTCAATCTTGGATGAGACAGACTTGCAGTGGCAGCCTTTAAAAGCAAATACTCAGAGACATCTGAGATAACACAACCCTCTTATATAACAAGAGTACACTTCACGCTAACACTGAAGAAAAGGCTGAACAGCAGTCCCTCAATGAACATGCCAAATATACAGGTTATATGCCAGCTCTCTAGCAGCTATTATGATTGTCAAGCATATTAATAAACTTTTACAGTTGAAAGGAAAAGAAAATCTGAACCTGTTTTCAGGATACTGTGCTCTGAGTGAACACTTACAGACTAAGGATTTGTCTGCAGGGAATATGCTAAATCAAGCCCTTTTGAACTTTTGATTAAATAATTGATGCATAATGCAGAATGTATAATATATGCATCCTTTTTCCATAGTTGCCTGGAAACCCATATGGAACAGTACTAGCAATTCCAGAAGCATTTAGTCTCTAAGTCGTTGATGAAGACAAAGGAACAAAAAAGTTTTTAAAATCATTAACTCATCTCTCTTTCCATTCTTCAAATACTGCAAGATACCAGAATTAGTAACTTACACAACGATATCATGACTCTTGTAATACAGAGTGCCTTTTTTTTTAAAGCTGTATCTCTTGGAGCCATGTGAATAATGTCACTCATTGTAAGGGAACTTGTAAGACTCAGCTTTCATTAAAATAGAAAACAAAGAACACAACTAGTATTTCCAGCCTTTACCTTTATGTAATAGTAATAAGCACATCATAGAATATACAAGGTGGTCAACAATGAAGAACAAAAATAAGAATGCAGAACGGTAATTTTCTTTCCAAATTACAGGATTTTAAGCAAATCTCATAAAAGACTGATCACTCAGGGTTTAGAAGAATATGACACTCCCATGATCACAAATTCAAGAGGCAGATTGCTTCAAATTGCAGCCAAGCAGACCTTTTGCACCTCTCAAGTAGGCAACACTGTTTGTCATTCAGTTTGATTGCTCTGTGACCCAGCCTGAAACTATCTTGTGCTTTATTGCTTCCAAGATGAAATGAAAAACAGGATAAAACCCAACAATGAGAATAGAGCACTAACCATGGAAACTACAGTGATGAAGGATTAAATTATTTAAACTAAACAATTCTGTAATCATCACAATTTGAAATCTCTGTTTCTGATGGTCATCTTGAGTAAAAGAAAAAGAAAAAGAAGGTCAAGCACAGAATTGCATGGTTTGTACAGTTCTTGAGATGTGAAAGGCACGACAGTGACAGTGAACATGTCCTGCCATGGCAGGGATCTTCACGGGATTCTTGTGCCTTTGCACATTTGTTGTGCACTCTATTTGAGAAAATAGTCTTTGCACATTTTTTGTGCACATTTGAGAAAATCAATACTCACTAAGTCAAAGGATGAATGTCTTTATACTACACTGGCAAGAGGTCTTTTTGAGTAAAGAAAAGCAGTTACATGGTCCTAAATCAATCAACTTGTAAATATGAAGGATTTGATGGTTAAACATCAATAGGATAGACTGGAACATTTGTGAGTGTCCTCTANTATAAAGACATTCATCCTTTGACTTAGTGAGTATGAAGGATTTGATGGTTAAACATCAATAGGATAGACTGGAACATTTGTGAGTGTCCTCTAGCTTTGTGTTTAGGGAACTATTTTGGATGTGTAAAATTGGCCCAGATTTTCTCATGCAGAAGAAGAAAGTTGAACCTGGATGTCCTGTTAACTTCCTCAGTCACTGGATAACACAAAGGTCACACACCATTTCCAGTGGAATCATGACTTGCTTATCCTTTCTTTTTACTACAAGTACCAGATAATGTGACTTTTCATTTTGTGGTGAATGGCATGTTGAATGGGATGGGATAAAATGACACATTAAGTGTCAGCCCAGCATAGAAAAAATACAGTCAAACCCCAAGCCCTAGCAATTTTATTTAGGTTAAATAAAAAAAATTTTTAAAAATGGCTTGCTGTGATGATGGGGGCCTGTAGCTCATACAGGCTGATCTCATCATTTCATACCCAGATAGTTAGTTTCTAGGACAAAGCCATTTTCAGCAGCTTGCTGAAGCATTACAGGAGGTCTAAGAGTACAGACAGAAAAGAGCTTTAAGAAAAGCACCTAAAAATAATGTAATTACAGTAACTGTCATTCATTTTCACTAGGAAATTATTACATTTCAGGAGTGAGGAATTATGCTAACTTTAAACAAATGTAAAAAGGCAGATCAGATCAGGGAAGCACCCAAAAGCATGTATAGAGATTAAGCTGGCATGCCTATATGCCTCAGCTTGACTACACAAGCCCAGAGGAAGCAGAACAAAGAGAAGGTGGAGGTGGAGGAGACTGCCTTGGACATATATAAGGTTTCCATCACAGTTATGGTAGCTGTGCTCCCTATGAATAGAAAACAAACTGCTGTACTGCAACCTGGATAGGCCAAAAGAATTAAACAACTACAAAAAATCATTCACACTGAACAATATTAAAGGGAGAAACAAAGACACCAACACCCTAAGGTGTTGAGATTAAACTGCCAGAAAAACAAGCTCCCTTTTTGTCTGCTTTAATTAAGCCACCATCACCAGCACAGCTTTTGATTCACACTTTCAACTGTCAATGATTTATTCTGATGTAGGGAAATCAGCAAAATCTGCTTTTGCAGTCACAGTCACAGAATGATCTCACAACACATTTAGGATAGCTCATCAAGGACAGCAGTAGTTTTCCAGCCATACAGTTCTGTATTAGTGAGTGATATTTAATGGTACAATGGTTTTGATTATGATATGTTGTTATGCCCCACTCCTGGTAGTCACCATACCCCAGAGGGAATTTGCATGTGAACATGATATTTCATCTCAGCATGTTAATAAATTCACCAACAAAGAAGTATTAAAATAAATCAATGGCACAATGATCCCTGGGAAAAAATTATAAATTGTGGGGTTTGGTGGTTGTAGATAGTGGTGGATGTTGAGACATAGGTCTAACTGCTGTCATTGGTCTTTCATCCTTGTTTTAGGAAAGCCTAAGATGCTTCTGTGCCTGGATGT
>VYZP01005545.1:1806-27698 GCA_013400635.1 Hypocryptadius cinnamomeus
GAGTGTACAGGAGGAACATCCTGCTCTTTGTGTTGTAACATTCCCTGGAAAACTTCCTGGCTCCAGAGGATTCAAATACCCCTCTCCCACCCTTGTGCAGACCTGGACATCAACCCAGGCCTTAATTAATTCAATAATTAATGAGCTGGGGGTAACAATTCTTCCCCTCAGTCCTTTTCCCTGTGGCTGCCCCAGCATTCCTCCCTGGAATGATCTGGAATTCTGGAGCTTTGGGATGTGGAGAGGGATGTGAATCCCAAGGATTTGAGGTGCTGGGGGGATTTGGGGCTCTTGGCTGTTCTTCCTTGGGGTGCAGATCCCCACAATCCCAACTCAGCTCCAGAGGCAGCTGGAAAAGGGGTCTGGAAGGCTGGGAATCCCATTGCCAGGATGTTCCTGAGCTTGGGAATGGGGGATCTGCTGGTGGGATGTGGAGCATGGGAGATTTGTGGGACACTTGTCCCAAATTCCTCTCCAGGATATTGGAGATATCCTCTCCAGGATATAATTCCTCTTCTGGGATAACCACAGGAAGTGTCACCCACCCCTTGTCCCTAGGGCTTGGAGTGATGATTCACAGAATTCCATGGGCAATTATCAGGGAAAAACAATCTAAAAGGATAAATGGAATATTTCATTAGCAGAATTTCCCACTTCTTTTGACCTTTTAATGGAATTAAAACCCTGTTTTTTCCCTTTCCCTCTTGTTTTTTTTGGCAAACTTGAGGCTGTTTGAGCCTGGCTATGCCGGGGCTGAGCAGCTGGGATGTGTTGGGATGAGCACATCCTTGGAAAACAGAGCTGATGGAGGAATTTTAGATGGGAAAGGGGCAGTTGGCAGCTCTGGGATGCAAATCAGATGTTTCTGGGGTCTTTGGATCCCAGTTCACAACAAAGCTTGGGAGCAGAGTCAATTTTTAAGCTGAAATAAACAGCCCCAGAATTTGTTTTTTTCCAGCTTGGATCCATCCAGAGGGATGAGGGAAGCTTTGACACTTCCAGCTGGAACTTCCACATGCTCAGAGCCTCTGGTTCTGAGGGCATTTCTGGCTGCTCCCTGTTAGAAACAGCAAAATATTTATTATTTATTAATTTTTATTTATTATTTATTATTTATTATTTATTAATGGTGCTGTGCTGAGGCAAAAATCAAGGTTTTTTCTGTGCTGTCCTTAGGTACATTAAAGCCAGGAGGGTACTAATTAATCTCCCTGATTTTTAATTGCCATCATTAATACAGGCTTGTAAAATCCAGCTTGCTCCACTTAGTGCTTCCAGTTATCCCACAGGATCCGGAGTGGGAATAAATCCTGATCAAAGCCAGTCTTGGCTGATTAAATAATTAATTCCCATTTTCTGATTTGGTGGGAGAAGCTCCTGGTTGTGGTGGAGGTTTGGGGGCTTTGCCCTGGGATGGGTTGAGCTGGTTTCACCAGGAATTAGACTAAACCGGGAGCAGGGATGCAGGCAGACTCAGAGAAGTCAGTTTTTCGGGATAAAAGTCGGGATTTTTCTGCCCTGGTAATCCATTAATCCATAATTGACTAACTGGGAGTGCGCACGGAGCCCGTGGGAGCAGCGGGATGTGGGTGTGGAACCACTTCCAAGGATTCCATGGATGAATCATGGGGTTGGGTTTTCCTTCCCTAAAGTGGGAATTCCAGGAAGAGCCCCCATCCTCACATCCCTCCTCCTTCCCCTGCCGCAGATCTGGAGGTTTCCAAAAATTTTCCAGATCCTCCCAACTCATTGAGCCAAGGAAATTCCGGGGCACCAGCATGGTCTCTCCCCATGGATCACTCCAGGATTTTTTGTGTCCCTGTTCCCATCCCATCCCACCCCTTTCCTAATCCCATAACTTCCATCCCTGCTATTGCTGCTTTCCCACCCATCTCATCCTGTTTTGTCCTCACTGATCCAGATCTAGGTCAATCATTCCACTCCTTAATGGAATTTTTTCCATGAATAATTAATTTTTTCCCCCTGCACAGAGGCCTTCACTGTGTGTGGATCCGTAGGGAATTGTCTCATGTCTTCCCTTTGTTTTTTCCCTGTTAAACTTCCCTGTCCAGCCCTAAATGGGTCATTTTGGTGGCTGAGCTGTCCCTTTCCAAGGGGAACCATCCTTCCAGGCCTCCAGGAAAGATGGAAAACCTCCTTGGTGCTGCTGGAGCCCTGGGAATGCTCTGTATCCCAGAGAATTCTGTGGAAAGCAGCTCCGGGTCTGAATAAACCCTTTCCACACCCGTTTTTCCTGCTGTCCTTTGTTATATGTTACATCCATCAATCTTTCCCAATTACATCTGATTCCAGCCCATTTTCCAGAGACAGGGAGTGTGGGAAAAGCAGGAACTGATGGAATGGGGACCATCCCCAACACTCAGTCCCCTCTGCTGCTCCTTCTCTCCCCTGCCTCCCAAACTTCCTCTCTCTCCTCTTCTTTTTTTCAATCCCAAATTCATTTGGAACCCTCCTTCCCTTTCCAGGCACACTCCTGGGTGAGTTCAGAATCCCAGGATGGCTGGGGGGGGTGACATCTTCCGTGGATTCCCAGAGGCTTTTAAAAGACCCGTGTTCCCATTTTCTGTTTTCTTTGGTTTTTTGGTTTTGGTTTGGTTTTTTGGTTTTGTTTTGGTTGTTTTTTTGGGTTTTTTTTTTTGGTTTTGTTTTGTTATTACTTCTCTCCCACTGATTCCAGCCCGAGGGATCTCAGAAACCACTCCCAGCTTCATGTATCCCTACGGAACTTCCAGCAGCCAGATGGTGCTCCGAGGGGTGGATCTCCTGCTGGAATGCATCGCCTCTGGAGTGTATGTACCACAGAGAGGGCGATTCCCAGCAATTCCCAGTGGGATCAGTGCAAGGAATCACCCCTGGACTGGGAAAAAGGGATCATTCCCTCCTTTTTAGTTGTTAACGATGCTCTCATAACCTGCTCGATGAGCAAACGGAAATACTGGGGTTTCCAGGTGTCTTCAGATCCTTGTCCAAGGATAATTCCCCACTGGTTTGTCCTAAAATTTGGAAATTTCCCGGGAGCTCCTCACCACACTGTGGGGGAGGACATTTGTGTCCCCCAGAAGTGTCCTGGGCTCGTGGTCCAGCCCACACCCTCAGACCATGGTCAGGGATGGGCTTTGAGGTCCTTTCCACCCCAACCCATTCCAGAATTCCATGATCCTGCATTCCCAGGAGGATCAGGAGGAGAACATTGTTCTTGACCCACTGGGAATGCTCAGGGCCATGGTTGAGGGGCAGTGGTGGGAAGGAGGGTGGTGGGAATAAGGGTGGCCCACCAGTTAGAGCAGACCTTCCCCATGGGTTTTGGTGGTTCCCAGGATGGGAATTTCACTGTTATTTAGGAATCACAGCTCTTCATTTGGGAGTCATTCCCTTGCCTTTGGAAAAGCTCTGATCTGCTCCCCTCTCCTCAGACCAGCGCCGGACATCATGTGGTACAAGAAAGGCGGGGAGCTCCCGGTGGGTAAAACCAAGCTGGAGAACTTCAACAAGGCCCTGCGCATCTCCAACGTGTCCGAGGAGGACTCCGGAGAATATTTCTGCCTGGCCTCCAACAAGATGGGCAGCATCCGCCACACGATCTCGGTGAGAGTGAAGGGTACGTCGCCTTTACCTTCCCTCTTTGGGTCCTGCCCGCTTGGAGCCGGGAGGGGATGTTTATGGAATGCTGGGAGGGACAGCGAGGCCTTTCTCTGGGGATGGGTCTGTGTTCTTCAGGGAGTCATGGAATGGGTTGGGTTGGAAGGATGTCAGAGATCATCCAGTTCCGGGACACGTTCCATGATCCCACAGGGCTCCAAGCCCCATCCAACCTGGCCTTGGGCACTTCTTGGCATGGAGCAGCCACAGGTTCTCTGGGAATTCCATCCCAGCCCCTCCCCTCCCAAGGAATAATTCCATCCCAATGTCCCATCTAAATCTTCCCTTTTTTGAAATAAATCTCATCCAAACAGCCCCAAAAGTAGCAAGAGATGGGATCCCACTGATAGAAATGGTGGTGGGTTTGTGTGGCCAGGGAGAGGGAAAAGGGTCTCTCCTCCTTCACCAAATCCTAGGAAATCCACTCGGTTTTTCCATCACCTTCCTCCCCCAGGGAGCATTGGAGGGGGAATTTGGGGGTGGTGCCGTTGTCCCTGTGTCACTGGGGCGGGGCTGTTTTCCAGCTGCTCCCTACTGGCTGGATGAGCCAGAGAACCTGATCCTGGCCCCCGGTGAGGACGGCAGGCTCGTGTGCCGAGCCAACGGCAACCCCAAACCGTCCATCCAGTGGCTGGTGAACGGAGAGCCCATCGAATGTGAGTGCAGGAGAGACTGGGCCTCTTTCTCCAAAATCCCAGCCCAAAATCCCAGCCCAAAATCCCAACCTTGGATATCCTGGCTGAGCATGAGCCAGAGTGGCTTCCTCTTCCAAAATTCCAGCCAAAATCACACCAAAATCCCAGCTAAAATCACACCAAAATCCCAGCCAAGGGCCGCATTGCTGAGCATGAGCCAGAGTTGCCTCCTCCAAAATGCCAGCCAAAATCACACAAAAATCTCAGCCAAGGATCTCATGACTGAGCACAAGCCAGAGTTGCCTCCTTCTCCAAAATGTCAGCCAAAATCCCAGACAAAATCCCAGCCCAAGTCCCAGTCAAGGATCTCCTGGCTGACCACAAGCCAGAGCTGCTGGTGGGGTTCAACACCCACGTGAACCCCCAGCTTGGCTGGGATGGGCCCAGTTCACTCAGTGGTTCCCAGTTGTGGCTGTGGAGCTCACACACCATCACCAGGTTTGAACTGGGCTGAGCTGGGAGGATGCTCCATGATATTATGGGGTGGATTTTCATTTGGAATCAAATTGAAGGAGCTGTCCTTGTTTTGAAGCGTCTCCCCCCAACCCTAGCCGGGAGGTGGCCGGGGACACCATCGTGTTCCGGGACACGCAGATCGGCAGCAGCGCCGTGTACCAGTGCAACGCGTCCAACGAGCACGGCTACCTGCTGGCCAACGCCTTCGTCAGTGTGCTGGGTGAGTCTGCGGGAAGGGGACCACCCAAAACTCAAATTTCCGTGGAATCCGAGGTTGGAAAGGACCTTAAAGCTCAGCCCAAAGCTCATCTTAAAAGGGTGGATGTGGCTCTTAGTGCTAAGGTGGTGTTGGGTCATAGGTAGGACTTGATGATCTTAAAGGTCTTTTCCAACCTTGCTGGAAACCTTTTCCAACCTTTTTCCAACCAGTTGGGATTCATCTAAAATTCCACCCACTTGGAAGGGCAGGGCATGGAACCTTACACTATCCCAGAGTGCTCCAAGTCCTGTCCTACCTGGCCTTGGACACTTCCAAGAATCCAGGGGCAGCCACAGCTTCTCTGGGAATTCCATCCCAGCCCCTCCTTACCCTCCCAGCCAGGAATTTCTTCCCAATATCCCACCTAAACTCTCCTATTTTGGTTTAAAATCATTCCCCTTTATCCCATCACCATATTCCCATGTAAAAGTCACTCTCCATGGTTTTTCCAAGCCCCCTTTTCCCTGCCGAAGTTTTCCATGAGTTTTCCCCATTGCTGCTCTGAGGGAATGCACAAAGGCACCCAGGCTTTGGAGCAAGAATCCATTGCCATGGATTCAAACCAGGCAAAGGCTGGGCAAATCCAGGCATATGGGTCACAAAAACAGGCTGGAAGGAGAGGGAAGGTGCGGTGAGAGAGTGGAGAAGCTCTGCCGGGTTATGAAAGTGCCAGTAGTGAACCAAAAAAACAGGGAAAAGGCTGGAAAAGAGCAGCAGAATCCAGTTTTCCTCCTTCTCCATGGCTGGAATTTTGGCGGTTGGCAGATGTTCCCCCCCGGATCCTGGGCCCCCGGAACCAGCTGATCAGGGTGATCCAGAACAACAGGACGCGCCTGGATTGTCCCTTTTTTGGGTCCCCCATCCCCACCCTGCGCTGGTAAGAGCCAGATCCCATCCCACTCCATCCCAAGGGGTGGGAAAGGGGGGGTTTCCTGCTTTTCCTTCCCTTCCAACAGCACTTTGTGGTGTTGGGAGGTTTAAGAATGGCCAGGGGAACACGCTGGATGGAGGCAACTACAAAGCCCACGAGAATGGGAGCTTGGAGATGTTCATGGCTCGGAAAGAGGACCAGGGAATCTACACCTGCGTGGCCACCAACATCCTGGGGAAAGCTGAGGCCCAGGTCCGCCTGGAGGTCAAAGGTAGGGGCACGGAGGCACCAAAATCTTGGATCTTCTGGAAGTTGAAGCAGAAACAGTTGAGGCTAAAATCTTGGATTTTCTGGAAGTTGCATCAGGAATAACCCTTGAGGTGAAGGGAGGTTGGTAGTGTCTGATCTGATCTTCCAGCAGATCAGAGCTGGGAGCCTTGAAATGGTGGAGATTCCATTTTAATGTTGGGAAAAGCCAAGGCTGGGGATGGTGGAAGGGTTTGGGTTGGGTGTCAGGCTGGGAGATATCGCCAGCAACACCAGCACTGACCCCAAGTGTTCCTCGGGGTTAGTGGAGGACAATAAAACATTTTTGGAATTGTTTTTACCCCACTCAGCAAATCTGGCTGCTGACTCCAAAGAATGTTTTTTTTTTAAAGGCTCAGCACAAATTAATGACTCGTTAAATTAATTTATTTGTTCAAAGCTGGACAAACTGTGCTTGTACTTCCCAAGTAACTCCACTCTCCATTGAGTCCCTGAGCCAAGCCCCATGGTTTTGGGACATGACCCTTTGTGACTTCCTGCAGACCCCACCAGGATCGTGAGGGGACCTGAGGAGTTTGGGACATAACCCTTGACCCCGTGCAGACCCCTCCAAGGGTTGTGAGGGAACTCGAGGAGTTTGGGACATAACCCTTGACCCTGTGCAAACCCCACCAGGATCATGGGAGGACATGAGAAGTTTGGGACACAGGCCCTGATTTAATGCAGACCCCACAGGTATCATGAGGGGTCTTGATGAGTTTGGAACGTGGCCCTTTCTTTGTGACCTCATACAGACCCCACCAGGATCGTGAGGGGACCTGAGGAGTTTGGGACATAGCCCTTGACCCCGTGCAGACCCCACCAAAGTTGTGAGGGAACCTGAGGAGTCTGGGGTGTGACCCTTTGTTTGTGACCCCATGCAGACTCCCCACCAAGGGTTTTGAGGGAACTCGAGGAGTTTGGGACATAACCCTTGACCCTGTGCAAACCCCACCAGGATCATGGGAGGACATGAGAAGTTTGGGACACAGGCCCTGATTTAATGCAGACCCCACAGGTATCATGAGGGGTCTTGATGAGTTTGGAACGTGGCCCTTTCTTTGTGACCTCATACAGACCCCACCAGGATCGTGAGGGGCCCAGAGGACCAGGTGGTCAAGAGGGGCACCATGCCCCGGCTCCACTGCCGCGTCAAGCACGACCCCACGCTGCGGCTCATGGTCACCTGGCTCAAGGACGATGCCCCCCTGTACCTGGGGAGCAGGTCTGTGCACGAAAGTTCCATCAATTTCTCTCCCAGAATTGTTGGATTTTTAGCAGAACATTCCAGGAGTCCCCAGGGACAAATATTGAGTTCTCACCTAAGCAACATTTGATGTTTTTGACACTTTTAATCTCATTGACTCCCTCCAGCAATTCCAGCTGATTTATCAGTAAATCCAGACTTTGCCAGGGGTTTTATTCCTGGATATTTTTGGACATCTTGATAAAACCTGGGAATTCATAACGAGCTGCTCCAAAATTTATGTTTCTCTGCTGTGGCTGGCACAGCTTTAATTTCCTTTCTGTACCTGACTCCTGTTTCTTGTGAGGCGAGATCTGATCCCAGGGCACGAGCCCAGGGTTGGCTGTTGTCCTAAAAATGTGATTATTCCCCAGATACACCCCAGGGCGCGTGATTCCTTAGGAAATGAGCTTTCCCAGAATAACCCAGCACATCCTCAGCTGATAAAACCTCCAGACCGGAGATGTTCTCCTGCTCTGGTTGGGTTTCCAGCTGGATTTTGTCAGGGAACATCCAGCCTTTAACACTGCTTCCTAAATATGTTGGGGCAGAATTTTGGGACGTTGTTTCCTTGAAGGATGAAGAAGGAAGAGGATGGTCTGACGATCTATGGTGTGACTGAGAAGGACCAGGGTGATTACACGTGTGTGGCCAGCACAGAGCTGGACAAGGACTTGGCCAAGGCCTATCTCACCGTGCTGGGTAAAGTCCCCCTGACCCCACAGCTGAGTGCTTGGCTTTGAATGGGACACCCCAACCTCGAGGTCAGGCTGGAAGGGAGGTCTGGGCTCCAAGATTGTCCCCTGGATGCTCAGGGAGGTGCTGGCAGAGCAGGGGTTCCGTTGTCACAGTATTCACTGCCTCATCTGAGATGATGACACTGAAATGTTGCAAAAAATCTGGGATTTGAGGGTAAAAAATTAAACAGGAATTGTGGCACACAGCCCAAAATATCCCCGGTGGATGTTGAAGATCCATGAGAAAAGTCCTAAATTTGGGGGTGAATTTAGTGGGATGTTGAGGTGCTGAACAATGGGATTGGGGCTGAGCCAGCTGCTCCTGGCCCTGTGTGTCCCCTCTGCGTGTCCCCTTTGCAGCACAGGGAGGGACAAACTTCACCCCATTCCCCATTTGTGCCACTGCAAGCTGTGCTTGGCAGACAGGGATTTATCATCCCCTGGCCACCTCAGATTCCCAGGAATGCCACAACCTGCCAGTGCCCCTTCCAGCTGGAACAAGAATCCCAAATCCCAAATAATTCCCTGGGGTTGATTTGTTTCCCCTCCTTTCCCCTAATGGCTCATTAACCCCACATCAAACTGATATTTCCCTTCTGCTGTCAACTACAAGTGTGGGTAAAGCATGGAGGTCTCTGGGGGAAGGATATTCCTGCTCTGCTTCCCAAACTGGATCAAATCTCGCTAAATCTGGAACTTTATGTTTGCCAGGTGCTCCTTTGGCCACCCAAGCTTAAACTAACCCGGTTTAACAAGCACTGTCTTACCTTGCAGCCATCCCTGCTAATCGGTTGAAAGATTTACCCAAAGGTAATCGTCACTAATTCCTCGCCTTCCTTTGATTTCCCACCTTGGTTTTGGTTTTCCCTCACCAGTAACTCCAAGAGAAATGGGTGGCAGCTGGAAAAACTGGGGAATGATGCTTCCAGGTTGAAGGAGCTGAAGCTCCAAGTCCTGCCCGAGCTTTTCCTTGAAGGAGCTGATTTTCCCAAGCCCTGTCCAAATTGTCCTTGCAAACCCATCCAGACGGGTAGAAAGCTCCTGTTCCACCATGTTTTGTGTCCCAGAGTGGCAGTTTCTGAGTGCAGGAATCACTTCACCTGTGCTTGAAAATCCTGATGGGGGGAAAAAACCCCTGCATGGAATCCCATAATTTTTACCTGGAATTTATTCCTGTTATTTCATGAGCTGGTTCTTGTGAGCACATGAAAAAATGGGGAATTTCCATCATATTTATGTTTTCACTAAGGTTTTGTGTCCTTTTTCTGCTGTTCATTTGCATTTCTCTGGGTAAGGTCACAAATCCCCCTAAACCAGCACCTGGTGCTTTCCCCACCAGTTTTTTTTTTTGTTTTTTTTTTTTTGGAAAAAGCAGAATTTTTCATGGGAAAGGGACGATTTTTCCTGGGAAAGCCAAGATTCCCAGGCAAGATGCTGTCAGAAATGACTACATTTTTATTTTAAAAATCACTCTGCTCCCCTAAAGAGCTGCAGGATGTGGATTGTGCCCTGGAGCACATCCTGCCCACGGGGCTGGGAGAGGTGGTGGTAACTGGGACTTGCTCCTGGGACAATTCCAACCTCATTTATCCCATTCCAACAGCACGACCTGACCGGCCCCGAGACTTGGAGCTGACGGATCTGGCCGAGAGGAGCGCGCGGCTGACGTGGATCCCTGGCGACGACAACAACAGCCCCATCACAGGTCTGTCCCCATCCCCAAAATCCCTGCAACGGAAAATCCCTTCCCATCCAAACCCTCCACCCACCTCTTCCTGCTCTTCCCAGACTACATTGTCCAGTTTGAGGAGGACCGCTTCCAGCCGGGAGTGTGGCACGACCACTCCAGGTATCCCGGGAGCGTCAACTCGGCCTTGCTGAGCCTGTCCCCGTACGTGAATTACCAATTCCGGGTGATCGCCGTCAACGACGTGGGCAGCAGCGTGCCCAGCGAGCCCTCCATGCGCTACCAGACCAACGGGGCACGTGAGTTTTTCCCAGGTTGTTTTGTCCTTGAGATCCACCCCTTTCCATGGAGATTCTTCCCTCAATCCCAGGAATAGGTTGGCAAGGGCGGCGGGGGGAATTTTCTGTATGGAATTCTCAAGCCTGTGGGTGGTGTCCTTCAGGGCAGCAAAACGCAGAGGTTTATGCAAAAGTCAGTAATTTATTATAGAAAAGCCTGGTTTTCCTTCTTTTCCCTAAAGGGGAGATTCCTAAAGGAATTCCTCCACTCCTTTCAGACTACAGCAAGCTCAGCTATTGGTAGGATAATCAGACTCAAGTGCAAATATTGTTAATTATTAGCTGCTGTTAAAGCTGGCCAATGCTGTGGGGGTGGCAAGGCCCTGGCACAGATTATCCAGGAAAAACGTGGCTGCCCCTGGATCCCTGGAAGTGTCCAAGGCCAGGTTTGATGGGGCTTGGAGCAGCTGGGGATAGGGGAAGGTTCCCCTGTCCATGTCAAGCCGTGGAATTGGGTGATTTTAAGATCCCTTCCCACCCAAATTCCCTGATAAAAAGAAGAAAACAAACTCCAATCCACAACCAAGACTTGAGTTTGTCTGCCCAGTGTTTTGTTGGAGAATATTTGGGAAAATTCCACGCAAGGAATTCACGGGAATCTCAGCAGTTCTGCTGCATTTCTTCCTTTACCCATTCCAGGGCGATTTTTGGAGGATCTGCTGGCATCTAGTGTTGGCTCCCAACAGTGCCCGCCGTGTTTCAGGCTCAAAGTGACAAACTCTGCTCTCTCCACAATGGTTTCCTTTCAAAGATTTAGGACATTTAGGGGACAAAAAAGAGCCTCCTAAATAAATGGCCTGGTTTTCCAGAGGACTGAGAGTCTAGTGTCCCATTAACCTGAATGGGAACTTCTGGAAAAATCAGGCCATTAACTTCTGCCTTGGAAGGACTTTCAGCTTGCAGGGTTTTAACCCCTCAGTGGTTGTTTTTTGACATTGAAAAATTCATTGTTTCGGTTTTCAATGTGAATTTCAGGTCCTGAAATAAATCCAACAGGAGTTCAAGGGGCAGGGACCCAGAAAAACAACATGGAGATAACGTGGACCGTGAGTTCTTCTTGGATGCCTTTTGAGATGGAGTTGTGGGATGAGGGGGAATGGGTTCAGGGTGCCAGAGGGCAGGGATAGGTGGGATATTGGGAATAAATCCTTCACCAGGAGGGTGGGGAGAGGCTGGGATGGAATTCCCAGAAAATCCATGGCTTTCCCATCCCTGGAAGTGTCCCAGGCCAGGTTGGAGCAACCTGGGATCATGGAAGGGGTGGAGTGGAATGAGATTTCAGGTCTCTCCCAACCCAAACCACTCCAGGATTCCATGAAATAAAACACAGAAGGTACAAGAAAGGCTGTTTTTAGTGCTGTGATGAAAAGAATGAATTATTTTATTTTGAAATTTTTTAATTAAAGACGTGGCATCCAAAGATGCCGGATTCCAGACTCAGCTTCCTGAGGATGCCCTGAAGTCAAGTCCTTGAGCAGCTCAGAGGATTTACGGGGCCGCTCCTGCTTTGCTCCCTGCACCAGCAGGTGTCAGCCACAAATCAGGGATGAGCCATGGGGAGGGCTGGAATGGCAGCGGGAACAGCGGCTGGAATATGGGGATAATAAATATGGAATATATATTGTATAATTAGATATTATGCACGTATTTGATTTATTTTATGTAATATACAGATAAGGAATCTGGGCTAGTGGAAGTGCCCCTGCCCATGGAAGGAGCTTGGAATTTATATCCCTTTCAACCCAAACCATTCCAGGAATAAAATCTTGGATTTTGTGAATAAAATTTCCCAGTCCTGCCATGGCTCTGGAGGGCAAGAACTCGTTCTGCCTCTCCTTGGGAGCAAAACCTCGCCCTCCTTTGGGATTTGCTGATGGAGCCTGGAATACAACCCCACTGCTGAGCAGAATTTTGGGATCTCCTTGGTGGAAAAATCCAATTTTTTTTTCCCTTCCTTCTCTCTTTCCCTTCTCTGTTTAATTCCACTGAAGCCTCTGAATGCAACTCAGGCTTACGGGCCCAACCTCAGGTACATCGTGAGGTGGCGGCGGCGGGACCCCCGCGGGAGCTGGTACAACGAGACCGTGCGGAGCGCACGGCACGTGGTGTGGAACACGCCCATCTTTGTCCCCTACGAGATCAAGGTGCAGGCCGAGAACGACTTTGGCAGAGCCCCGGAGCCTGACACCTACATCGGATACTCCGGGGAGGATTGTGAGTATTCCCACAGCTGCAGGTGGGATTCTGGGGATGGCCCCATCCAAGGGCAAGGAGTGCTCGGGATGTGGGTGAGGCACTGAGGGATTTTGGACAAAAATCCACTTTTAGTTTGGAAAAGGTTTGGAGGACCTGGACAGTGGGAGGTGTCCCTGTCTGTGGCCACCTGGGCTGTGGAAGCTGTCCCTGTGCGTGGCCACCTGGGCTAGGGGAGGTGTCCCTGTCTGTGGCCACCTGGGCTATAAAAGGTTTCCCTGCCCATGGGCCTGGATGATTGTAAGGTCCCTTCCAACCCAAACCATTCCTGGAGTGTGGAAACCACCAAGATTCCACTCCAGGTCACCTCTGGCCATGTCCCAACAAGTGGCAGGAATTTTTCCACTCTAGCACCTGCAGAGCACCGAGATCACCTCAGATTAAATGTTCTACAACAGCCCTAAAATTCCTGAATCCGCCCTTGCCTCGATTTTTGTGATAAAACTCCACTAAGTCCAGCTTGGTTTCCCTTTTAGGCTCAGCTTATCTTTCCTTAAACCCCTGCCATGGCCACACAGGACAACTCCCATCTGCTTTAATTTCCTTTCCATCCTCGTCTGGGCTGCTGGGATCACCTCCTGTTCTTGTAACTTCCAAGACTCTCGACTTCCATTATCCCGATCCCAGAGGGATAATGGGGTTTGTTCCCAGCTGCTGGATTTTTAAAGGAATTGATGGGATTTTGTGGTGTCAGGGTGTCCCTGGCTGTGGGACTTCGGGATTTTTCAAGAAGGAAGGTGGATAAAGCAGGAGATTCCAGGTTTGAAGCCAAGGGGCACAAACATGGCACAAAAATTGGAAGTAAAGCTGGAATTTTGGGATAAGCCATCCAGGACCCCAGGTTTGAAGCCGTGGGGCAAAAACAGGGCACGGAAGTTGGAAGTAAAGCTGGAATTTCGGGGTTGGATGGCACAGACAATACCTCCTCCAGCTGGGCATCTCCCAGAGGAGACAGGGCAAGGAAAATGGGGCGAAAAAGTGGGAATCAGGGGAAGACAAAGCACTGGAAGCAAACTGGACCCAGTTCAGAGGTTGTTGCTGGGAAAGATCCTTTTCTGTGCCCTCCCAGGGGAGTTTTTAATTTATCTTGGAAATTCCTGCAATAATTTGGAGGTTTGGGAGGATGTGGATGAGCTTCCAAGTGTGTGCGTGTCCTAAGGAGGCAAAGCAGGGAGGTCAAAGCTTCTCCTGCCTCTGCTTGAGGAGTGGGATGGGTCAAAAATCCCAAAAATCAATAAAAACTGTCCCAAAAATAGTCAAATCTGAGCTGCTTCACTGCAGATCTCTCTACACAGCAGAAGCTGTAGAAAGGAGGTAAAATCCCAACTGGATCAACAGCAAATTGACCAAATTTCGATTAAAAATATGGAAATGAGGTTTTTCTGGATCTTTGGGGTCCAACTTTGGGACAGGTGAGGAAGGAGAGGATTGGATGTGCTGGGATCCCTCACCTGGAGAGGGAGGTGGGCCAGACCCTTCCCTGCAGCAGGAATTTCCCCTTTTAGCTGGATCAGAAATGTTCTCCTGACGGCTGGAGGTGTGAAATCAGATTTATTTTCTTCCCATGGAAGAGGGTGGAGCCATCGTGGGGATGCTGCTCATGGGATTTGCAATGGGAAAAGCACAGCAGGGGCTGTCCAGCTGTCCAGCTGCCCATCTGTCCGAGCTCCAGGATAATTCCTAATGGCCACTCTGCTTTGTCCCTGCCTGCCCAGATCCTAAGGCTGCGCCCACGGATGTCAGGATCAGAGTGTTAAACAGCACTGCCATAGCTCTGACCTGGACCCGGGTGCACCTGGACACCATCCAGGGACAGCTCAAGGAGTACCGAGTGAGCAAATCCCAAACTCCCCAGTCCCAAATCCCTGCCCAGCACTGACCATTAACACAGCTAAACCTCCCAAAATTCCCAGCCTGTTCCCAGGGGATGGAGCTGCCGGATGTGGGGATGACAGAAAACTTCCTTTGGTCACCAGGAGCCTTTGGGTTTGGGGCAGCACCAAGAATTTGCTCTTTGGGGTGTCAGGATGGGGTCACGGACGTCTCCTGTTGCTTCCTCTGGGCTTGGCTGCAGGATTTGGGATGCTCCAAGAAAACAGGGAGTGATTGGGATGGTCCTGGCCAAGGAGCAAAGGGGCTCTGAGGGAGTGACCCCAACCAGGTCAGGTTTTGTGTCATCCCCAAAACACTGTCAGCATTTTTTACTGATCAACAACCCTTGCAAAGCCTAAACCTGTGGTCAGGACTAACTGGGCGCTAAAGCCAGCATGAATCTGTGGTTTTCCGGGTCTCTCCAGGTTTATATCTAATATTTATCTGTCTTTCTGGACTTATATCTAATATTTATGTTTGCTGCTGATGCACAGAGGATGGAGCCGTTCAAACAAAGCCAAACCCTGAGCAGGGCCCTTCCCTGGGCATTAAAACTCCCAAAACTTCATGTCTGGCAAAGAATCCAAACATTCCCAATCCAATCACCTGCTGGCTCCACTTGTCCTGATTCTGGGGGATTTTCTGAATAGATTCTTGTTTCTGCATGAAATAGGATTTACAGTCAGGAGCTTGAGTGGGAGATTTCCCAAATTCAGGCTTTTATTCGTGCCGGGGTGTGTCCCACCTTTCCTTGTCCATCGTGAGCAGAAAGGGAGAACCACTCGGATTTTAGTCCTTGGGAATTAGGAGCAGCTTTAGTCTGAGCTCAGTGGTTTTGCTCAATGTTTTGGGAAGCTCTTAACCCCCTGCTCAGCGTCGAGTAACACCCAGATTTTCCTCATGGAGCTTCACTAATTCCTCCAAAAACTCCCACAGCCTTGAGCCACCCTTAAAGACAAAATTCTGCTTTTTAACATCTAAAACCCCCAAAAACCCATTATTAAAGGGGAAAAAAGCTTCACCTGGCCTGCCTATTTCTTGAAGGCCTATTTCTGGAGAGACAGCAGCTTGCTGAAGAACCTGTGGGTCTCCAAAAAACGGCAGTTTGTGAGTTTTCCTGGAGACCGCAACCGGGGCATCGTGTCCCGGCTGTTCCCTTACAGCAACTACAAGCTGGAGATGGTGGTCACCAACGGCCGAGGGGATGGGCCCCGCAGTGAAATGAAGGAATTCCCCACCCCTGAAGGAGGTACGTTCCCACAGGGAATTTTTTTCCTGCTGGGAGAGGTTTGGGCGGAGCAGATCCAGGGAGCTGAGCTGCAACTGAGGAGGGATTTTAGCTGAGCATCACCTGCGCACTGTCGCTGTCGGTGACATCGCTGAAGCCACCGCTGGAGTTGGCTCCTGACCCCTTCAGCATTCCCCAAAAATCCCTCAGGCAGGGAGTATGGCCACCTCAGCCAAGAAGATTTTCGGCTGAACAAGAGAAATATTTGTAGAACCCTTTCCTAAGCACAGCTCAGCACCCTCGATTTGCTGCCTGACCTGTAAATGACCCCAAGCTGCGGTTTGGGGACACGGCAGTGGTTGGATCCATCCTGGAAAAGGCAGGAAAACCTTCCCAGGACCTTCAGGAGCTGCCAGCTTTTAAGGCAAGAGCACCTCGTTCTTGTGTCAAGGATGAACTCAAGGGTTTAATTTTGTCGCTGGCACAGGAGCTATTTTTAGACACGCCGATAATTCCGAGTTGGAGCCGCAATTCCAACAGCTGGAAGTGACTTTTCCTACAGCACTGGAGGGAATTCAGGCACAGAAGGTCACAAAAACGCAAGAAAAGATTTGCAAGTCTTGTCTCAAAATATTTTGGGGTCTCCCCTTTTCTCTTCTTTCAACGCTGTCTCTTCCTTCACATTTCCTTGGGAAAATCCCCATTTTTTAAGGTTTTTCTGTGGATAATAGAGGTTGTTTCAGAAGAAACAGTTCAATTCCTGTATGCTTTGCAGGCAGGGGCATTGTGACCCTATTTCTGGGGGATTTGGAGTGGCTTTGGACATTTGGGGTGATGATAAGGACGTGTGGGTGGTGTTAATTAATAATTATGGATTTTACTCTTATCAAGGGGAAAATGAGGATTTTATTTTTTCCTACACCACCAAGCCCTTTTATTGACTCAAACTGACATTGAGGAGGCTGAAGGATATCCTGAACAACTAAAAATAAATCCCTGAGCTCTCCCATCTCTCTTCCCCCAATTAAGACACCACAATTAGGAGGAAATCAGGAGAATAATTTAACTCCAGGCTGGGTAATTCTTTCCTTCCTTCAGCAGTTAAAGCAGCGATAATCCCAAACATTCCTCAGGGTGAGGAGCAGTGGGAAGCAGCTCCCTGGGGGAGATCTCTGGAATTCTGTTTCCCAGTGATTTTATGGGATAAGAGAAGCCACTTTTGGGGGTTCTAAGAGAGGAATCTTTAGGATTAAAACCTTGGGATGGGAGGGGGAGTATAAGGAAGGTTGGGAAATTTGTTTCCAGCAGGCAGAAATGGGGCTGGAGTTAAGAGAAATTTTTGGGACACTTACTGTTTTTCTAAGAGAGAAATCTGTGGGATGGGTAGGGGGTGTAAGGAAGGTCAGGAAATTTGGGACCAAGAGAAGTGGAGCTGGAGTTAGAGAAGTTTTTTGGATACTTCTTGTGCTCCTGAGAGAAATCTTTGGGACGGGTGGGCGGTGTAAGGAAGGTGAGGAAATTTGGGTCCAAGAGGAGAAGTAGGGCTGGAGTTCAGAGAAATTTTTGGGATACTTTTGTGCTTCTAAGGGAGAAATTTTCGGGATGAACACCTTCGGATGGGAGAGGAGTGTAAGGAAGGCTGGGAAGTTTGGGTCCAACAGGAGCAGCGGGGCTGGAGCTGCGTTCCAGCTCTGTGGCCTCGCTGAAGGATCCCACAGGATTTTTTGGCCGAAAACCCCACCTGGCTCCTGGTTTTTGGGATAAATCCATGTGTGATCCATTCGGGGTGAGTGGCCAGGGCGTGGCCGGGCCTGTGGCGGGTGCAGCAGCGCCAGGTTCATTACCCCATGTATGTTTTCTCTTCTCTCCCCTCTCTTCCCCACTCCCCTCCAAGTGCCCAGCTCCCCCAGGTACCTGCGGATCCGACAGCCCAACTTGGAAATCATCAACCTGGAGTGGGATCACCCCGAGCATCCCAATGGGATCATCACGGGATACACCCTCCAATACCAGCCCTGTACGTCCCACGTCTCCTTCCCGCAGATAAATCAGGAAATCCTTGCCTTCCTGCTTTTTGCCAGGGCAGGGAGATCCATGAGGAATTGGAGACTTCCATGGTGGGAGAAACTGCTGTTGGGAGGGGTCCTGGCCGTCTGTAGGAGTGGTGGGTGCTCAGCAGTTCCCCAGACTCAATCTTTGAAAGGAAATTGATTTTCTCTCAGATTTAGGAAGATTTCAGGTGCAGCCTGAGGCATTTTTGTGCTCACCCAACACAAATTGGTTGGGGTGATACCCAGAGCCTGAATGGCCCTGAGCCTTCTCCGCCTACCTGAATGTCCCCCCCCAGCAGGTCCCCAGGTGCCCAAAACTGGGATATTTAACAGCTCTGAGCCCTCCGGTGACCCCACACAGCCTCTCCGGGGTGAGGGGACAAGCTGGAGAAATCTCCACTTAATCAAGGAGTGGGGGGGTGCTCAGCAGCTCTCCAGACTCAGTTTTTGAGGGAAAATCAGCTGGATCTTGGATTTCAGAGGGTTTTAGGTGCAGCCAGAGTCGTTTTGGTTCTCATCCAAACAGAAGGTTTAGGAAGTGATACCCCAGAGGCTGGGGCAGTAGCGAGAACCTGAAGGTCCCCCCAGCAGGTCCCCAAGCCAGGGTGTCACCAAGTGCCCCAACCTGGTCACGTTCAAAAGCAGCAACAGCTCTGAGCCCCTCAGTGACCCCACGGTGACCTCACAAACCCTTTGGGGTGGTGAGGGATGAACTGGACACCCCAAAATTCCTGGCCCAGGCTGAGCCCAGCCTGCCCTGCCTTCCCTCTGCAGTTAATGGGTCCCGGATGGGCAAGATGGTGGTGGAGAACCTGTCCCCCAACCAGACAAGGTTCACCCTGCAGAGGTCAGACCCCATCTCCCGCTACCGCTTCAAGCTCCGCGCCCGCACCCAGGTGGGAGAGGGAGAGACCCTGACGGAGGACTCGCCGGCGCTGCTGGATGAAGGTAAGGGCAGCACCCGGCTCGGCCGAGGGGACAGGGATGTGTCAAACCCAAAAAATGGCATCGTGGCAGGATGTGGCAACCCCAAAAATGTTATTGTGACAGGTCATGGAACAGCCCAAAAATGGCATCGTGACAGGATGTGACAAATGGCAAAAATGTTATCATGACAACCATGGAAGAGCCAAAAAATGGAATTGTGGCAGGACGTGGCAACCCCAAAATGACATAAAGACAGGCCTTGAGAAATTGCAAAAATATCTTCGTGGCAGGCCATGGAACAGCCAAAAAATGGCATCATGACAGGATGTGGCAACCCCAAAATGGCATTGTGGCAGGACATGGCAACCTCAAAATGGCATAAAGACAGGCCTTGACAAATCTCAAAATTCTCATCATGACAGGCCATGGAATAGCCAAAAAATGGCATTGTGACAGGCTGTGGCAAACCCAAAAATGGCATTGTGACAGGCTGTGGTGAGCCCAAAAATGGCATCACGATGGGCCATGGAACAGCCCAAAAATGGAATCAGGGAATCCCAGAAACCAGGAGTGCAGGACAGGGATGGCCACTGAGGTTTTCTTGCAGAGGTGGAAGTGGCCAAATGCTGCAGTAAAAACCCAGCTGAGGTGACCTGGGGACTGTCCCAAGGAACCTCCTGCTTGTCTCCAAGGGAAGGACATTCCTTGTGTGCTCTGGAGCAGGAGGATATTTGTGGAATTTATGTTTTTTACCGAAAGAAGGCAGGGCAAGATGGAATTCAGGAAGGAATTCCTCGCTCTGAGGGTTTGGAAGCACTGGCACGGAGAGGTTGTGGATGTTCCTGCATCCCTGGAAGTGTCCCAGGTCAGCTTGGAGCCACCTGGGATGGTGGAAGTGTCCCTGGGTGGGAGTGGATGAGATTTGAGGTCCTTTCCAACCCGAATCAATCCATGATTTTGGGACCTCGCTCTCCTTGTGCTGAGGGTGAAGCTCTGATTTGCCCCTCTGTGTCACCTCAACAGGGGCAGCTTTGGGGGATTTTTGAGTGCAGGGACCTCTGTGCCACCTTCCTGTCACCCCACAGGTGTCACCTGACCCTAAAAGCCTCCAGAGCCCTAATCTCGGCCCCATAATCAGATAAAATTCCCAGTGCCCCCTCCCTGTCAACCCATGGGTGTCACCTGATCCTAAAGACTCCAGAGCCCCCATCTCGGCCCCATAATCAGATAAAATTCCCCTTGTGGAACATCCATCAAATTTAAGTGGGAGTTCTGGAGCCCTGAGGGAATCAAGGGCGGCTCTCTTCCCTCTTTAGGCTCGGCTGACAGAGCTGGGATTGGGTTAGAGCTGGGATTTAATGGGGTTTTCTCTCCTTCCCTCCATCCCCCATCCCAGCTAATGGCTCTGAGTGGGGAAAGCGATTCCTGCCCAGATCCGGTGGGAATAAAACCATTCCCGACCCCCCTGGGGTGGGATCCGGCAAAATTTATTGGATGGGAGGGGGCAGAAAACAGCCAAGGAAAACACGAGAGGGGCCTGGAATTGCTTTAAAAGGAATTTTGAGACTCAGGGGTTGGATTGAAGCTGAAAATTGAATATTTTTAGCTGGTTCACACCCAAATTTTGGACACCAATAATAGCGAGATAACAGTCATGGTGTATAAATTTTAATTATTTGGATCAATTTTATGTATTGGAAATATCAGGTGGTGCCCAAACCTGCTGGACAAGACAAGGAACCCCCTCTGTGGGGTTTGGAGTGATGATGTCACACCCAGTTCTGCCAAAAAACCAAAGTTTGGCTGTCAAAACACAAAAAATTATAAAATTTGAGCAATTTATTCCTGTATCACAAAAATTTGCCCTCCAAGCACAAGGAACAGCATGAAATAGGTGAGTTTTGCTCATTTTGATGGGACTTCCTGCCAAGCTGAGGGAGAGATGATGCTGGAATTTAAGGAAAATAATCAGATTAAGGAAATTAAACCCATTTGCTTGCTCCAAGGAGGTTTCCTGCTCACCAGACTCCTCCAGACAAAGAGTTTCAATCAGGTGAGACAAGCAAGGAAAAACCGAGGGGAAATTCAAAATTCAGTGTCAAAACAAAGCCTGGTTTTTGTTGGGATTAGACCTAAACACCCGCTTAAATACTCAGTTCAACGACACTACTGTCACCTCGATGCCACCGCTGTCACCTCAGTGCCACCTCTGCCCCCTCTTGGGTGTTTAACCTGGATGCTGGTGTGGTTTATCCCAGATTCCCTGGTGTGGTTTATCCCTGATTCCTGGTTTATCCCTGTTTCCTTGATGTGGTTTATCCCTGATTCCTGGTTTATCCCAGATTGCCTGGTGTGGTTTATCCCTGATTCCTGGTTTATCCCTGTTTTCCTGGTGTGGTTTATCCCCGATCCCTGGTTTATCCCAGATCCCTGGTTTATCCCCGATTCCCGGTTTATCCCAGATTGCTGGATTCCAAGGGCTGTGCCAGGTTGGATATAATCCTGTTTTTCCCCTCTCTCTCCACTCTCCGATGACTCCGAGTGTCCCGGCAGCACGTTGGGGTTGTTTGATAAATTCCTGTGTTTTTCTCTTCCCTCTTTCTCTCCGTTTTCCCATTTTCCCCCTCTCTCTTTCTATCCCTGGCGCTGCCTCCGAAGCCACGCCAAGCCCAGGTACCGTACCCGGAGGTAACCGGCATGGGGGCAACGGAGCTTGCCAATTAAGCTGCCAATTAAGCCGAGAAGTTCATTAAAACCCTTCCAATGGCCACGCCAATTGGGCATTTCAATCCTTCCAGGCACAAAGGGGACCAGGACGGCTCCACAGCGGGGCAGGCGAAGATTAAAAGGTCTCTAAGCCAGGCTTAAAAGCCGCTCAAAAATCTTGTGAAAACCAAAGCGTGGTGGCCGTGGGCTGGGCGAGTCCAAAGGAGAGTCAAGTTCCCATTAAAATGGGGTTTTTCCTTTTTAAAATGGGGTTTTTTTCCCTATTAAAGAGGGTTTTTTTTCCTTTTAAAGTGGGGTTTTTTCCCTATTAAAGTGGGCTTTTTCCCCTATTGAAGAGGGGTTTTTTTGCTTTTAAATTGGGGGTTTTTTTCCCTATTAAAGAGGGTTTTTTTTCCTTTTAAAGTGGGGTTTTTTCCCTATTAAAGTGGGCTTTTTCCCCTATTGAAGAGGGGTTTTTTTGCTTTTAAATTGGGGGTTTTTTTCCCTATTAAAGAGGGTTTTTTTCCCTATTAAAGAGGGTTTTTCCTCCTGTTAAACAGGGGTTTTTTCAACATTAAAGATGTTTTTTTCTTGTTAAAGAGGGGACTTTTCATATTTGAATGGGTTTTCTTTCCCTATTTTAGTGTTTGTTTGGTTTTTTCTCCTAATATAGACAGTTTTTTCCCCATTAATGAGAGTTTTCCCCCTATTTTAGAGGGGGTGTTTTCCCATATTAAAGAAGGGCATTTTTGCCTATTAAAGGGCTTTTTCTCATTATTAAAGAGGGTTTTTTTCCCTATTAAACAAATTTTCTACCTATTAAACAGTGTTTTTCCACTCTTAATGAGGGGGTTTTTTCAGCTATTTTAGAGGGTGCTTTTTCCCTATTTTAGGGGGGATCTTTTCCCATTTTTTCTTCCCTATTAAAAATATTTTCCTCATTAAAGAAGACAGGTTTCCCCCCTATTAAAGAGGGGTTTTTCCCTTATTAAAGACTTTTCCCCCTATTTTAGAGAGTTTTTTCCCCCTATGAAAGAGAGATTTCCCCCTATTAAAGAGGGGTTTTCTCCCTATTAAAGGGGCATTTTTCAATATTACAGAAGGGGTTTTTTGCTAATAAAGAGGGGTTTTCCCTATTAAAGAATTTTTTCTCTATTAAAGAACATTTCCCCCTCTCACAGAGGATTTTAACCCCAACTCTACGCAAACCCCTTTCCCTTTTTAACCCTCGCTATCCCCACCCCCCAAAACCCAGAACATTTCTGGCTCCATGGGGCCCTTCCAGCACCTGTGGGATCCTGTGGGATCGCAGCTGGAGATTTAGGATTTTTTTTTTTTTTGGAGATTCCCTGTAGCTCTCCCAGGGCTTTGATCCAGGAGATTCCTCCCATTCCCGGTGTCCATTGGAAGGGTTGAGCGGGAATTTGAGCTGTGCATGTTCTGCATGGAGCCTTCTGCTGGCTTTGCCCTCCTCGCTATTCCCGAAACGTGGGAGCAGGGAAAGACCTTTTCCAGCACCAGGGACAGCTCCTCCTCCTCCTCCCGCTTCCATGGAAAACCCCCCCCCGGATATCCCAGCTCCGCCCTGCATCGCTCCAACACTATTCCAACTCTCCCAAACTTGGAAAAGTCTAATTCCCCACACCCAACATGCATTTCTCACATTCCAAGCATCGGGAGAGCCTTTTCCCAGCTCAGGAAAGCGGGAATTGCCAACCAGGGGGTGCAGCCGGCCCCAAACTCATCCCAAAAAAAGCTTTTTTGGGAGCAGCAGCAGCTCCCAGGCTCTCAGCAGGTCCTGCTTTGCCTCTGCACATTCCAAGCAGGAACAGCTTCCCAGGGAAGGTTTTCCCGAGGGATCCAAGTGCAGGATTCACTTTCCTGCCTCGTGGATGTTCCTTTTCCTTGGATTTTGCTGCAGCGATGTCTCTTCCTGATATTATTTTGCTTTTTTCCCTCCCATTCCTGAACAGATGCCAATTTTTCTCCTTCCTGTCTTTTACTCTTTCTCCACCTTCCCTCGCCCCAAAAAAAGAAATAACAGATTGGTCAGGTTTAGATGGTGAGGGCCTGAAAATGCACTTAAAAATCCTGGAAATGCACATAAAAATCCTGGAAATGCACATAAAATCCCTGAAAATGCACATAAAATTCCTCGGGATTAGGATCACCCTCTCCTCCAGCTCTTCTCCGTCCAGGGTTTGGCTCAGCCACCAGAATCCGGATTTTTTTTGTGGATCAGGATCACCTCAAGTCCTTTTTTGCTTCCAGAGTGTCCTGCTGAACTCTGGAATCACAGCCTGATCTCTTCATCCTCCCAGCACCGAATCATTCCATTCATTTCCTGCCCCACTGGAATTATTTGTGATTTCAGGGATAATCCCCCAATTATCCAGAGCCCATTCCTCCATTTTCCCCTTCCCAAAAGGAGAAATAACCCTTTGGAGAGTCGGGAAGTGGAGCTGAAGGTCAGGAATTGCTGCCTCATCTTCCTCCCCATTCCAGGCTCCAGGAGGGGACTCAGGGCATGGAAAATTCCCTCTCCCACCCCAGTCCTGCTCTGGAGCTGGATCTGTTTCTCCTCAAGGCTCCTCAGGCTCCAGAGGATGTTTCTATTCCCAAAAATCCTTGGAAATGCTCCCTGACTTCTCCATCTCCACTGGCTCACCCAGATCAGGTGGATTTTTATGGAATTTGTCCTGAATTGCAGGAAAATTCTCCTTGCCCTGGCTGGTGCTGACAAGGAATGAAAAGTTCATTTTCCAGGGAAAACCTGACACAGGGCCAGGGGGAACCAGAGCAGGTGATGGAATCGAAGTGAAGTGCAGGGATTTTCCCTCAGGAAAGGCTTCACCTTTCCTAAGCCAGGCTTTGGACAACAGGAGAGGAGATTTGGGAAAAAGAGGAGATCAAAAAAGAGTTTTTATTTATGCTCTGAGTGAGAAAAAAAATCCAAAACTGGATTTTTGATTTTCCATCCTTATGGAAAAATCTTCATGAGGGAGCATAAAGAAATCGAGTTTAGACTCAAAGGGAAAATCCTGACTTTTCTCTGTCCATAAATGGGAATTTGAAGAGAAAAATCCCATTTTTCATTTTAGAAACAGAAGGAATTGCTGAGCGCTCTCTTTCTGCTCCATCACCCCCTTCCCTTCTCCAATATCTTCTCTTTCCACATCGGATTTTCAACACTTCACAGCCATGGACTCTCAATTCCATTCTCTTGGTAAAAACTGGGAGAATTAAAAATAAATCTCCGCCAATGTCCTCGGCCTAATCATCAAAAACCATGAAAAATTCATCCCAATTTCTCCAAGCCTCATTATTTTGTAGACACACCCCAGGGAAAGCTCTTGCCACAGCCCAACAACACATTAAAAGCACCTTTAAATAATTAAAAAGCAGCACAGATTGGGATTGTTTCCTGCCTTTTGCAAAAAAAAACAAAAAAACACTTTTCACAAGTTATCCTACTCTGAACAAGATTTGCATCTTTTCCAAGAGCTTCCCTTTAAAAAATCCCATTTTTTTTAGGATTCTCCCTCTCTGGGATTTTTCCCCCTAATCTGAGCTTCAAACAGGTTTGGACTCTTTATTTTTTACTGCTCACTCCCGGCTGGAGAGGCAGCGAAGAGCTCAGCATCTCTCATTAGTGAAACTATTAATTGCTGCATCTTCAATCCATCATCTTCCCCCCATCCTTCCCTGAGAGGGAATAATGGATCTTGGAGACGGAAAAAGCCTTGAAAGGGAGGCGATTAAAGAGCTGAGTGCTCGTTTGGTGCTTTCCAGGAAGATGGGCTCAGCTAAAATGGGATAAAGAGCTGGGAATTGCTGCTGGTGGTTTTTAATCCGAATTTCCCGGGTGATTTCTTCCCCCTTGGTGCAATTCCTACGTGCTGCCCCGTCTGCGATGGGGAATTGGCTGCTCTCTTTTGGAAAAGGGGGATTTTCCCCCCCATCCCACAAATTCCAGGTGCTCCATCCTGGCCCCAAACTTTCTGTCCAAGCCCTGGGAACGCAGGAAAACAACTCCAGCTCCTCCACAAAGCTCGGGAATGCCGTGCCTGGAGCACCGCGGCCGTTTTTAGGAGGATGGATGGGATTTCCAGGCTTTCCAAAGGTCCGGGAATGCCAGCCTGGGTCTCCTGTCTCCCTTTGGGACCTTTGTCACTCCTGGTGGCAGTGAGAGGACCCAGGAAGGGACTCTCGGATCCCTGAGATCCCTTTTTGGGGGGGATAGTGGATCCCTGGGATCCCTGAAATCCCTGAAATCCCTCTGATACCTGTGATCCCTTTTCTTTGGGGGATATCAGATCCCTGGGATCCCTGAAATCCCTCTGATCCCTCAGATCCCTGAGATCCCTTTTCTTTCGGGGATATCAGATCCCTGAAATTCCCCTAGATCCCTCTGATCCCTGAGATCCCTTTTCTTTGGGGGATATCGGATCCTTGGGATCCCTGAAATCCTCCTTGATCCCTGTGATCCTTTTTCTTTGGGGGATATTGGATCCCTGGGATCCCTGAAATTCCCCTTGATCCCTCAGATCCCTGAGATACCTCTGATCCCTTTTCTTTTGGGGATATCAGGTCCCTGAAA
>VYZP01005545.1:27706-38098 GCA_013400635.1 Hypocryptadius cinnamomeus
TATCAGGTCCCTGAAATCCCCCTTGATCCCTCTGATCGCTTTTCTTTGAGGATATCAGATCCATGGGATGTCTGAAATCCCCCTTGATCCCTGAGATCCCTGAGATCCCTGAGATACCTCTGATCCCTGAGATCCCCCCCAGCCCTCATTAGGGGATGGATTCCAAATCCCAGCGAACGCCCCCGATCTCCCCCTCCCCAAATCTGAGCTCTCCTCCCGCATCCATTTCAGATTTAAACCCAGACGAGGCCACGGCTCCGCATCCCGGGGCGGTTTAGGATCAAACCCCACGCCTCCCTCTCCGTGGGAGCCGCACTCCCACCCTGCCCTCCCCGAGTTTTCCAGCTCACCCCATCCCACTCTTCACCTGTCCCCGCTCCTGCCAGGCTGATTTTCATCCCCTCCATCCACTCCCGGGTCTCGCTCGGATCCATCCCGGGTTATCCTGATGGGAAGTGACGGCTCTGCTGGCGGGGATCGCTTCCCCCAGAGCCAGGGAAGTGGGGCAGGGAGGGCAAACCCCGCCTGGAGCCGCTGGCAGCTCATCCCGGTGCTCCAGGCGGGGCAGAATCCCCGAGGATTTGGGTGCGTGAGGGATGCTCAGAGATTTATCCCGGATAATCTCTTCCCATCTAAAGTCTGGAGGAGCATTAAAACTGAATTTCTGCTGCTCCTGGGAGAGCCCCGATGGAAGCTGAAAAGCCGTGCCAGGTTTTCCGCCGGCTCCCGCCTTCCCCAAATTCACTTTGTGCCTTTTGAGGTCTCGTTTTCCTCCGAGGGGAGCCGGGATTCCCATGGGAGTGCCGAGCCTGCATTAGCTGAGTGTTCCCAGCCTCCGGCGCGGCTCCATCCCGTTAATGGGGACATTAACCCGGCGACACCAATCTCTTAACCCCAAAAACCCGCCAGCAATCCGCGGAGATGGATGGGGACAAATCCCAGCGCAGGAAAAGCTTTTAGCGGCCTCGGGACCCCGCCAAGTCCTTGCGGAACAAACCCAGAAGGGCAAAACGCAAAAATCCCTTTTGTTGTTTTTTTTGGCTCGCCACGAACACGCGAGGGCAAAGCCGAGCCTTTGGATGTGTCCCCTCCCTGTCACCTCCCCCTGGCCGGGCTGGAGCCCCGGGGCCGGGGCAGGGACGGGCTGTGCACGGCAGGCTTTGGATCGAGGTGCATGAGGTCGGGATGCTGTGGGGTCAGCGCCGAGAGGACTGGGAGGGGGTTTTGGGGTGACTGTGGCTGCTCCTGGGGCTGGACGGGGGTTTTGGGGTGGCTGTGGCTGCTCCTGGGGCCGGACAGGGGTTTTGAGGTGGCTGTGGCTGCTCCTGGGGCCGGACAGGGGTTTTGGGGTGGCTGTGGATGCTCTCGGTGGCTGGGCTGGTGCTTTTAAGGAGTTGGGGATGCTCTGGGTGTGGATGGGGTTTTGGGGTAACTATGGCTGCTCCTGGGGCACTTTTGAGGAACCTGGGGTGCTCTGGAGACATCCCTGAGGCTGCCCTGGAGTTTTGGGGGGACTGTGAGGACCTGGGAAAGCTCTGGGGCACTTTTGAGGAACCTGGGGTGCTCTGGAGACATCCCTGAGGCTGCCCTGGAGTTTTGGGGGGACTGTGAGGACCTGGGAATGCTCTGGGGTCACCCCTGACCTGGGCTGGTGCTTTCAGCTGTGCTCAAACTCTAATTTTGCATCTCAGATGGACTGAGAGAGCTCCTGCCCCTCTCAGCCTTTGGATGCTGTTTCAGGGCTTGGCTCTCCTTGGGGATGGGCTGGCTGGGAAAAAAAAAGCCTCGCTTGGTCCTAGGACTGGTTTTAAAGTGCTTCCCTAGAGCTGTTGTGGTTTGAGGGCGATATTTATAAAATCTGGATTCCTTTACCCATCAGAGGGGTTTGGAATCCCGTGGCCCACAGGAATAATGATGATAAATATAATTTAACCTGAGTGTGCCGAGGTGAGTCCCCTCAGAATCACCTTTGGTATTTGGAGCTGAATTCCAGCTGCATTTTCTGCTGGAAGGTTCCAGCCCCATCCAGTGCCCCCCTCCCTCCCTGTGGGACCCTCACCCCACTCAGGGTGAGTTAAAGGACACGTTTCTCCCTTTCCTTGGAGCAGATTCTCGCTTTCCCTTGGGATCACAGCCCGAGTGAGACAATTGACAAACAAATCGCTCCCAGTTGGACAGCTCCCTGGACAGCTCGAGGTGTTCCAAACCCTCATTCCAATGTAAATTGGGAGGGCCAGCGCTGCCCGAGCTCCATCCCTCCCTCCCCCGCGAGTTAAACCCCTCTCGATGCCGAAGCTGCTCCTTCTCCAGGCTGGAAAAAGCTGGGAAGCTGCAGGCTGAGCTGGCAGCTCCAAAAATGCTGGAGGTGTAGTCCAGGGGCAGCCGGATTAATGGAATTAATGGGATTACTGCGTTTTCCTCGAGCTAAATCCCATTTCCTGGAGTGCCGTGGGACAATGGAGTGAGGACAAACCTGAGCATTCCCTCAGCTGCATTTCCCAGGCTGGCTGTGCTGGTTTATCCCAGGAGGGTGATGGGCAGGGAAAAGGCAGAGGACAAGCAGCTCGTTCAGGCCTGGGACTGGGATTGGGATCAAACTGGGGGAACAGGAGCAGCCCCAGCACCTCTCCCAGCCCCTGGGATGGGCTCAGGGGGACAGGGGTAGGAAAAGGGGCTCAGCCTGGAGTTCCCAGTGGGATTTGCTCCTGCACCTTTCCCAAATCCTCCCAAATCCTGGGATGAGTTCGGGCCCTGCACAGAGACAGGGTTAGGAAGAGGGTCTGGCCATGTGTTCCCAGTGGGATTTGCTCCAGCCCCTGGGATGGGCTCAGGCCATCCCTGGGTGGGGCCAGGGACAGGAAAAAGGGGTTCAGCCATGTGTTCCCAATGGGGTTTGCTCCTGCACCTCTCCCAGCTCCTGGGATGGGCTCAGGCCATCCCTGTGTGGGGCCAGGAACAGGAAAAAGGGGTTCAGCCTTGTGTTCCCAGTGGGATTTGCTCCTGCACCTCTCCCAGCTCCTGGGATGGGCTCAGGCCATCCCTGTGTGGGGCCAGGAACAGGAAAAAGGGGTTCAGCCTTGTGTTCCCAGTGGGATTTTCTCCTGCACCTCTCCCAGCTCCTGGGATGGGCTCAGGACACCCTTGCTTGGGGATAGGGGTAGGAAAAATTGCTCAGCCTGGCATTCCCAGTGGGATTTGCTCCTGCACCTCTCCCAGCCCCTGGGATCAGCCCAGGCCATCCTTGCATGGGGCCAGGGGCAGGAAAAGGGGTCCAGCCGTGTGTTCCTGGCGGGATTTGCTCTGTGCCGTGCCGCCCTGGGGAGGGCAGTGACCAGGAGACGCCACCTCAGGTACAAAGCCGGTGTTTCCCTCTCCCAGAGGCAACTGGGCCGCCTCCAACCGCAGTGGAGGAAACCAGTCCTGAAACCAGTCCTGAAACCACTCCTGAAACCAGTCCTACAATCAGTCCTACAATCAGTCCTACAACCAGTCCTACAACCACCCCAACCACCACCGACACCACAACCACAACAACCACCACAACCACCACCAGCACCGCCGCCAGCACCGCCGCCAGCACCAGCGCCGCTGCCGAGAGGGCTCCGGCAGCCACCACCAGGCACGAGTTGGGTACTGAGCTTTCCTTCTCCTCTAACCCCTCTCTAACCCTACTGGGACCCTTCCCCACCTCGATTCCTTGGGATAACGGGAAAATCGGAGCCATCCCACGGCTCCGGGATGGAAATCTGGGTGTACCAGTGGGAATTTCGAGGGTTCTGTGGAATCTAGGTGTATAAATGAGAATTTGGAGGACTCTGTGGAATCTGGGAGTACCAGTGGGAATTTGGAGGGTTCTGCGGAAGCTGGGTGTACAAGTTGAAATCTGGAGGGTTCTTTGGAATCTGAGTGTACAAGTTGGAATTTGGAGGATTCTGTGGAATCTGGGAGTACCAGTGGGAATTTGGAGGGTTCCACGGAATCTGGGTGTACAAGTTGGAGTTTGGAGGATTCTGTGGAATCTGGGAGTACCAGTGGGAATTTGGAGGGTTCCACACCACCAGGGAACAGCCCAGCCCTGCTGGGGGTGTGGTGATGCTGGATGCAGTTTGGGAAGAGGTGGAAAACCCTACAAATTCCCCCCGAAGTGTGATCTGGTGTTTAGAGCTGTTACAAATGGGTTCTGGTGCTCCTGCAGGAGATGTCAGCTCGGATTTAGCACCTCAGCTGTTAGCAAGGAGACCTGTCAGGATTTATCCGAGTCCTTGGGTTTATCCCGCTGCTCCCTGCGCTGCCGGAGCCCCCGGGAATGCTGGGGAAGGGTGGGAGTTCCAGCATCATCCCTGTGCTGGGCGCTTCCCAGGTGTTCTTGTACCATCAGGAGAATCAAACTCGGCTCTGGTGGGGAAATCTTCCCTCCTGGATGTGTTTGAGGGATAAATCTGGAAGGATTTATCTGGGGTTGAAACACCAGGGTAACGGAATCGATGGTTTATAAATAATTAGGGTTGTTCAAAAAATAAATTGAGCTAAAAAGGGAATGAAATCAGGATTAAAAACTTGGATGGGGTTTGGAGCAGCCTGGGATAGTGGAAAATGTGGATTGGGGGTGGAATGAGAAGAGTTTTAGGGTCCCTTCCTGCTCAAAAAAGTCTGGGATGATTCCATGACTGAGTTCAAAGCCATTTCTCTATATTTTTGCATAAAATCAGTTTAAAATGCTTTGAAACCACCAAAACATTCTGCAGGGGGGATCTGCCCCCACCTGACAGCCCAGGGTTGGTGATGAAGTGAGATCACCCCCACAGCAGTCATTAGTCCACGGAAAAACGTTGCTAATTAGAAATAGGAAATTAAAAATGAGACACAGAGCAGGGAAAGAGGACAGGAGGAAACGATGAACCTCCGGTGTCCCCATCCAACCCAGGCTAGGATTTAAGGGATTCCAGGTCATCCCACAGTGCCAGGTCTGTGCAGTGCCCTAAAAACCCCAAAATTGCCTTTTTCCAAGGGATTGTGGCGGTCGATTCCAGATTTATGGCATCAAAACACTGAAACACCTCGAGGAAAAATGACAATATAACCCCAAGGTGTCACGTCTCTGCTGTCCCTTAAAACCTCACTAAAGTGTGCGGTTGGCTCCCACTTCTGTAGGAATGGGACTCATCCCAAGCAACGTCGAGATCCCTTAACTTCAACCTCACACATGAGTGACCTCATTGTCCCACCGGGGCCACAGCGAAGTGACAATTCCCTGCCACTCCCAGCACTGGATCTGTGCTCATCCATGCAGGAATTCCGGGATGAGGTTTCCCTGCTGGCCCAGATCCTCAGGGATGTGCCCCGGAAGAATTCCAGGATGAGCCGAGTGCCGTTGGGTTTAAACACCCCCAAAATTCCCTAAAAATGTTGGGAATCTTGGAAAGAATCAATCCAGCCTTAGGCTGAGGTTTGTTCATGCTTAGGCTGAGACCAAAGTGTTTGCTCCAGGTTTCTGCAATGATTTTGCAAGGATTTTTTGAGGTTTTTGTAAGGATTTTGTAAGGTTTTTTGAGGTTTTTGTAAGGATTTTGTAAGGTTTTTATAAAGTTTTTTAAAGTGTTTTAAGGTTTTTGTGAGGCTTCTGTAAGGTTTTCGTGAGGATTTTGTGAGTTTTTTGTAAGGATTTTCTAAGGGTTTTTAAAGTTTTTATGATGTTTAAGTGTTTTCACGAGGTTTCATAATGTTTTTGTAAAGTCTTTTTTATGGATTTTGTAAGGATTCGTGAGGCTTTTGTAAGGATTCGTGAGGCTTTTGTAAGGTTTTTGTGGTATTTTTTGTAAGGTGTTTGTAGGGCTTTTTAAGGTTTTAATTAAGTTTTCTCTATGCTTATGTGTTTTTATGACATTTTATAAGGTTTTTGTGCAGTTTTTTAATTTTTTTGAGGTTTTATAAGGTTTTGGTACAGGTTTTAATGGGGTTTTTTGAGTTTTTTAAGGTTTTTGTCAAGTTTTGTAGGGCTTTTTTGAGGTTTTCGAGATTTTCACAAGCTTTGACCTCTGAGCCGGGCCTAACCCCACTAAAGACTAACTCGCGTTCTAACCTGTCCCCCAGCCGCCAATGGATCGTCCATATGGGACATCAGAGCCATGGCAAACAGTAACTGGGCAAACATCACCTGGAGCCACAATTTCTCGGCAGGAACTGACTTTGTGGTTAAGTATATCACCAGTAAGCATCAGATCGCGTGGGGACTCTACGGGGTGGCGCTGCCCTTAGAGATCCTGCCAGCTCCCGCCCTTGCCTTGGATTTAATTCCATGATTCCATGGCCAGCTTGGGAAGAAATAGAGGGGAAAACGTGGTGGTTGTGGCGGTTGGGGTAGATCAGAGGTGGTTCTCCAGGGATTCCCTCTCCGTGCGCCGACAGCCATGGGGTTTGATGATCTTTGGGAATGTTGAGGTCAATGAGAAGAGGTGGAAAACAGAGAGGAAAATGAAATTGATGGAAATTTGGAAGATGGGATTCCTGAACCTGGAGTTGGCAGAATCCTCTAAGATCCCAAACCTCTTCCTCGGTGTTCCTTAGCGTTGTACGGCTCGGTCCTGGGCTGGAAGCAGAGCCGGGATCTCTGGGTTTGGTGCTGGTTTAGGGAGAGGTTTTTGTCTTGTTGGTTGGTTTGGGGTTTCTGGAGAGGCAGTGCTGGCTGCTGCTCATCCCCGAGTTTATTTCCCAGCCCTCGCATCCGCTGCTGTGCCGGTCCGTAATCCCTGAAATTGTAATTCCAGGCAGGAAACCCCTCCTGGCCGTTCCAGCTTCCCTTAGGAGATGACCTTGAATTGTCCTTGAAACAATTCCCTGTGCAAAGCTGTGCCTGGTCTCCAAAATTCCCATATTTCAGGATATGCATGAGCTTGCCAGGCCCTAAAACCCAAATATCCCAGCTCCCAACCCACCCCTATTTTTTCCCAGTCACTGGGAAGCACAAGGAGCAAGCCCAGGTGCTGAATCCATGCAGCAGCATCAATCCCCTGGGATTCCCTCTCCAGGATTTGGTTGAGGGAAGAAATCTTGAAGATTTCAGCCCTTTCTGGACAGCCATGGTAGTCCACCCCTTTTTGGTGGCATTTCAAGGAACAAAACCTTAAAGCCACAATTCTCAGCGGGTAACGACATCAGCAGCTCCTTGTCCCCAGGGCAGTGACCCAAACCAGCAGCTCCTTGTCCCCAGAGTAATGACCCCAAATGAGCAGTTCCTTGGCTCAGGGAAAAATCTCAAATCAACAGCTCCTTGTCCCTTGAGCCACATTATTCCCACTCAATCTCAGGGATTTCACAATGTCTTGCCTGCAGTATCACGATCCCAAACCAGCAGTTCCTCGGCTCAGTACTGACCCCAAACCAGCAGCTGCTTGTCCCTAGGGTAGTGACCCCAAATCAGCAGTTCCTTGGCTCAGGGAAAAATCTCAAATCAACAGCTCCTTGTCCCCTGAGCCACATTATTCCCACTCAATCCCAGGGATTTCACAATGTCTTGCCTGCAGTATCACGATCCCAAACCAGCAGTTCCTTGGCTCAGTACCGACCCCAAACCAGCAGCTCCTTGTCCCTAGGGTAGTGACCCCAAACCAGCAGCTCCTTGGTTCAGGAAATGACCCCAAACAGCAGTTCCCTGCCCCAGGAGTTGCGTCATTCCTGGCCAGCCCGCAGGGCCAGTCCCATGCCTGGGCCACAGTGTCCCCGGTGTCCCCGTGGGGTGTCCGGGCGGGGTTTGATGTGCGGTTTCTGTTCCCCAGGTAACAAGACAGAGAAATCAATCCCCGTTAAGGCTCAGGGCCCGTCCTCGGTGCAGCTGGCGGATCTGACGCCGGGGATGATGTACAAGCTGTGGGTGTTCCCCATATGGTCCCACCCCAGCGAGCACTCGTACATTACCTTTACCACCAGCTCAGGTGAGACAGGCGTTGGCTGCGTGTCCCCAGAATGTACCCGGCGTGTCCCCAGCATGGCCCCGGCATGGCTCCACCACCCCATGGTGCTTTGGCCATGGCTGCATGGAAATCCCTCATCCCACCGCCCTCAACTCAGGGGTTGCTTGGCGTTGCATGGAGGACAAGAATTCCAGGAAGGGATGGAGATCCCTTTGGATGGGGATCCCTTTGGATGAGAATCCCTTGGGATGGGGATCCCTTTGGATGGAGATCCCTTTGGATGAGAATCCCTTGGGATGGGGATTCCTTTGGATGGGGATCCCTCAGGATGGGGATCCCTCTGGATAGGAATTCCTTTGGATGGGGATCCCTTTGGATGGGGATCCTTTGGATGGAGGTCCCTTGTGATGGGGATCCTTTGGATGGGGATTCCTTTGGATGGGGATCCTCGTGATGGGGATCCTTTGGATGGGGATTCCTTTGGATGGAGATCCTCGTGATGGGGATCCTTTGGATGGGGATTCCTTTGGATGGGGATCCTCGTGATGGGGATCCTTTGGATGGGGATTCCTTTGGATGGGGATCTCTCATGATGGGGATTCATTTGGATGGGGATCCTTCAGGATGGGGATCCCTCAGGATGGGGATTCCTTGGAATGAAGGAAAGGGAGGAGAGTGCGTTCATGTTTGCTTGTGGCCCCTTCGTGCCCGTTGGGACTCTGGGGGACAATGAGGTGTCACTGACAGGATGCAGGATTTGGAGTGGGAATGTGGTGTTGGCACAAGAGTATCCATAGGGGTTTCCATACTCCTGGGATGTTTCCTCTGGCAAATTGTGTGGATTTTCCCAGGCTTTGTATCCATGTGGTTTCCACATTTTCCTGGTTGTGGATTTCTCCACTTCCCACCCGGCTCCAGACGCTCCTTCTTCTGTCCCACAGGAGCTTTGTACATTTGTAAAACTCCGCCGTTCCCTCCTGACGATTCCCAGTAAATCCAAACAGTCCTAAATCCCTTTGTATCCACCTGGGGCTTTTCCAAAGGGATCTGTGCACAGCTCCTGTCAATTCCACTCTGCTGGAATTCCACAGAGCAGGAAATACTGGAGCAGCCTCCCTGACCGTGTCGTAGGTAGAGATGGGGATTTCCAAGGAATTAAGGTTTTGCTCGGCTCCAGCTGTGGGATGGGAAGCTCTGGCAATTTTTGGGCCCTGCCAGGAATGGCAAAAGGAAAATGAGAATCTCAAAAAGAGAGCAGAGCTCCCCACACCCCCCATGCACAGCCGAAATTGTCAGAAAATCTGGAATATCACCCGGTAATTCCTGGTGACTGCTGGTGTTCCATGGAATTAACATTGGAAAAGCCTCTGCCATCATCGAGCCCCGCTATTCCCTGGCACTGCCATGGCCACCATGTCCCCAGGTGCCACATCCAGGTGGTTCTGGAGTGTCCAACCCTACTCACACATGACAAACCCCAGCTAGGGCTGCCCTTGGCTCTGTCCCCAAACTGCTCCGGGACTGAGCGGATCCATGGCACAGCAGCCCATGGAATATTCTGGTCCCACTAGAGCTGATTTAGGACCCAGATCTCTCCCAGCACAGCTCCAGTTTTGAGTTAAACCCCCAATTTTGTTTCTCTTTCTGGATCTTTTCCTGAGTCTAAAATCTCCGTCAGCTCCCGCCCTCCCATGGGAGTTATCCCTACGGATAATGATTTTATCCCTCTGAATAACCATTTTATCCCTCTGGAAAACCAATCCCAACTTGGACCCGCCTCTTTTCCTTCCTCCCCTGCTTTTCCCCCCACATTTGGGATCCATGGGGTGATGGAGGCAACAGCAACTGGACAGCATCATTTAAAAAACAGCAAAAAAAGCACAATATCCTTGGCCGATTCCTGCTGGGAAGACTCTGCATATATTTTCCATAATTGAGAGGTTCCTACTGATATTTTCATGGAGAATAAGGGATGGAGCCACCTTTATCCCTGGGATTGAGGCTGGTGCTGACCTGAGCCCTGTGGGATGCACGGAGCTGTCACCTTCCCTGCAGGAATAAACGCTCCACATCCATTTCTCTCCTGGCTGGATGCTGCTGACACAAGTGCCAGACACCCGCTGACAATCCTATGGCATCGGGAATGCTTTGGATGAAAAGAAACTGAGCAGTTTTAGGGGTTTTAGGGGTTTTTTTCATATCTTGTAAATCGTTGTTCTAAAGGTTTGCTCAGGCTGGGGGCAGATAAATAAGAAATATTCCCCTGCAGGAGGCTGAGCTCTGATTTCATTCCTGATTAACTGGCAGCTCATTAAGCCAAAAAAATTCCTCCCAGGAGCAAAGGGCACTTGGAAATGACAAAAATAGCAGAGTAGAGAAAGAGGGCTGCTGAATTTCAAATAAATAAATAAATAAATTGGTTTCTCAACTTGTCCAAACACTGGGAAGTGTCCAGGGAAGGGTTTGGAGAGTCCTGAGGGAGCTG
>VYZP01005546.1:6399-21098 GCA_013400635.1 Hypocryptadius cinnamomeus
GGTTTGAATGATGATGAAATACAGTGCTTGTTCTCTGATTGCATCCCATCTTTTCCTTCCAGCGCATGATTGCCAACACTGTCAGGACAGTGAAATTCTGCCGGAGCCAATCTTTCAGTAAGTGTATCACAACATCTGTACCGTTGGCATTATCATCAGTAGCTACAGTAATTACAACTAATTCTGTGTAACAGAACTGAAGAGCCTGCTTTCCAGTGATTCTTCCATGTTTGGATCCTGTGGTGTTTCACAGGGTGAAATATCCTTCAGGAAGCTCTAGTAAACCTCTTCTCCTCTATCGCTTTTCCACACATGTGAAAGAGCTAAATATCTGTGAGGTCTCTACCCATCTGTCAGATTAGAGCCAGTTGAAATTAGACACTGGTTTCAGAAGTGGTTGAAATAAGTCTAGCAGGCAGCAACACACAAATACTTGCTTGGATAAATGCTGGTTTAATATGAAACCAGTCTGGAGACATGACCTTTATAAATGACATAACTGCATAAGGCGGTGAATTTAAAACCTGTTTGTCAGTATAATTACCAGAACTTCCTTGAGGCCATGTAAGATGACAGAGCTGTATGGTCAAACAGGCTTCTCTGTGGGTCTCATCCCATCGAGCTGCACTGTCAGTCTCAGTCATATGGGCATTTCCTCAGCACTTCATCCATTTTGACTCACACTACCATTCCTCTTTCTCAAACAACAGAATAAATAATATAAAACTATATTTTTATAAAAATAGTTTCTTTCCATATGAGTCAAAGCTTAACTGTAGAAGATCTGTAGAAATTTCTATAGAACTGTAGAAATTAAGAGAGATTTTTTTTTTCATCCACAATCCAGGTTTTTCTGGCTTTGTGTCTTTAATTTTGATGTATTAAGCATGGGTGAGACCTCCACATACTTAGAAATGGAAGCAGATTTTCATTATACATGATATGACAAAATGTCAGTATATAGATCTACTGGATTTAAATTCCATGGGTTTTGTGTGTGTGTAATGTAATGTAGATGCCTCAGTATAATTTTTTAGTTGAATTTAAATTACCTAACACATATTACATTACACTGTAAGCTGTTCCCTGTGGGGCTGAAGATACTTAGAATTTAACTCAGTAGTATTCCATAACTGCTGCTGGAGTAGGTATAATGTGGTTAAGTAATGTAAACAGGTAGTAAATTCTGAGGCTTGAATGGGACAGCCAGTAAGCACTACATTGTTACAAATATTTAATACTGAGCTAGAAATGAGAATATTGCATGAAAAGAGGCTTAAATCAATTACATAATTTTGAATCTGTGAAAGTTGCTGGTTCAAAAGCAAATGAGCAGCTTTAAATTGTACTTGTTAGCTGTATAATGTATAGCTAATGACTGATAAGGTGATGTGTAAAACTGTAACCAAGGGCCATCAATTTGAGTAAATGTAGCCAAGGATGTCTAAAAGAAAAGTTAATTTGTGGGGGTAGTAACCAGAAAGACCATCAGATACAGAGAAAAGGTTTCAAAGAGAGCAATTTCTAAATATTTCCTTTTTAACTCACCAAGATCTAGTCTTTCCTGTGACAGCTTGTAAGGAGTTGTGCATTTTGTTCAGGCATTTGTCCATTTACGTGTATCAATCCTACATCATTTCTCTTTCACCAGATCCTGATGCAGCCCTAACTAATAAAAACCATCAGGATGTTAGGAACTACGTGCGGCAATTAAATGTGATTGACAACCAGAGAACTTTATCACAGATGTCTCACCGACTGGAACCGCGCCGAGCATAAACATTTGAAGCAATGATGAGAAACGATCTTTTATCCTCTCAAGGTCACTTGTTAAGAACTTCACTTTCTCTGCTACTGCACTGCCACTACAAAAATAAGCAAAAACATACCATAAGGTCTTAGGCAACGCACAATGTACCAGCCTGCTGGAGAACTTTGGCTGAGGAAGAATTTATGCACTGTAGGTGTATGGGTGGCCATGTTGTGAACTGTTAATTCATCTTAAAGTGTAGTAAGTGATATCTCATACAGATTAAAAAAAAGGCAAAAGATAGAATAGTTAGTGGGAAATGCACAAAAACTTATAACAGTTCTAAGGTAGGTAGTTGGTTCTTCTCCCTAATTAAAAATCTATATTTTATGATTTATGCTTCAGGTCAGGACCAAAACTGATCCTCAGTTTAGCTTGCTCAGCTGCTCTTGACCTCCATAGAAGATGGATGTAAGGATCTGATTAAATAATGTAGGTTCAAGAGCAGTCCAAGGTATAGTTCCATTCATAGAAGACTTACAAATATTTCCATTTTAAATACAACAAATACTAAGAAAAATTCCTAGTCTTAATCATACTGTCTACTACTACAAGCAGTGTGGCCATTTCAGAAAACTGACAGGACTGAAAATATTTTGAATGATAAATAGATTAATCGGTGTTTACATTTTACTTCCTTCTTTTTAAATTACCAATCAAGTTTTTACAAAATTCAGTTAAAAGTAAGGTTGTCAAAATTGATAGCATTAAAGGTAGCAAAGGACTGGTTCAAAAAGAGCACAATATGCACAAATGGATTTCAAGAAAATATTTTCCTGGACGTTAAAACCTTGAACTTCAGCTAGAATTAATCGTGGCTGGTTAACACATTTTCTGGTCTTACACATTTACAAATATCTTAATTTTCAGCCAATTGTTTGCACTTTCAATAGACTGTAAATAAATGTCAATTCATTATGTTCTAGAATATTTATTTATGTAATAGTTATTGTGCCAAAATAATTCTGGTTTATTTATTTTGTTTAGCATGTTATGAGAGTACAGCTTTTGTCTTCATACTCTGTGCATTTACATGTAGAAGTTGTGTGATCTATCTTTTCTGTAAATAACACACAGTACCTTATTAAATGTAATTGCTGGAAAGGTTTAGTCACTGGCCTTATTTGCACTTTCAGCTTCATTCCTGCATAAATAGCAATGCTACTAATTGGCTGATATATCAAACTTGGCTTGCCATTTGCTGGGCCTCAAACCCGCCGTTGGCCTTCATGCACTGAGAGATGGACGATGAGATTAAAGCCAGTCACATCCATCCCTGCCACGGGGGTGACAGTCAGGCAGTGACGCAACACCATGGTCTCGTTAGCTCACTTGTTTCACAGGAGAAAACATTTAAATTGGAAGGGTTTAAATAAAGAAGGGATATATTCTTAATTTTAGCTATCTAACTAATTTGTCCTGCTCAGTCACTAATGTGAGCACTACAAGTTATGTTATCTTGGGCAGGATTTTACCTCAGGTTGGCAAACTCAAGACCTTGGCTGATACGGCACTTGAGAGACCTCTGGGTTCGATAAGCACGGGGAGAAGTCTCTCAGGGCCTGCAGCCATGAGGGGAGAGGTGGTCTGACATGTGCCCTTTCCCCTCCTGAATGCTCCTGGGGATGGCTGTACTACTGCTGGGCAAGCCCAGATGGCAGCCAAGTGCATGCCAGGGGAATGACGCTGTTTGAATGGCAAAAGTCTTTCCTATTGCATTCACACTGGTTCTGCGCTGTGAAGCTGGATGTCATAAAACTGATTAAGACTGAAATTAGAAGTTGCAACTATTATCTCATAATTAAGCTTCAGAGATTACCTCATTGATATAGTCTACATTTTGCTTTGGACGCAGAGCATATTATTTTTGGCATTGAGTAGGACTGTGTGGAATCAGTATACACATACAGATTTTTTATCTATAAAAATAATTACATTCTTTCAGTCAAAACATAAATTCTGCAAAATTGAAAGTCACAGGGGAGGTGCTGACACAGAACCACAATCTGCTTGGTACCTGCATTCTGCAAAGGAAAGAATTACACAGTTAAGAAATACTCTGCAGCATGATGAAATAATTTATTTTAACTTTGCTGTCTGACTAGAAGTTCAAGATGATTCAGAGGAAAACCAGCTAATAATATAGAGACAAATTTGTGTCTTATCATTTCAAGTGAGAAATATTTATTTCCATTTGTGCTGTTTGACGAATATACTTCATATGGCTTTTTCAGATACAGAATCTTCCCAGAAGCAAAGTATGCAGTAGAATAAACTACAGGGACACAATTAATTCAACAGACATTTTTATCTTTGCAATCAATTGGTAACGTTTCTGAGTTCATGATTTTATTTGTTCCAGGTTTGTTCCTGTTGTTTGGACTTTCATTTATATCTGTGTTAGCTGGTTTATAAAGCTGCCAAGTTTTGGCTTGGCTCTGCGTATAGACTAATTCTTCATCCGTTTAGTATGTTTTTATCCCCTTGGTTTATTCTTTTTTTTTCTTTAGAACTTCTAACTGTTTTACTTATTTGTTGCCAACAGTCTCTATCATGTAGTTGTATCCCAGTAATACAAAGAGAGGTTTCATGGCACCTCCATGTCAACAAATGAATGCAGTTTACCTACTCAATGAAACAGGTATCTGACATTTTTAAATTTTCCAATAAAGGGTGCTGTATAAATAACAAGTGTTGCTATCTCTGTATCTAACTCATTCAAGTGGCTCAGATAGTTGCTATGGTTCTAATCACTGTCTAAATACCTAGAGATTAGATGAATAAAACTACCTTCTGGCTCTAGGACCTGTCCTGGGCTTCCCTTGCTCCCTGTGTTGACTTTACAACAAGAAGGCAGCTGTCAATATAATATTGCTCTAGCTGTAGGAAGTCTAAGCAACTGTTGCACTAGAGTGGAGAATGAATAGGAACTCAAGAAACACTGAAATGTCAAAACATCCATCCTGACTTCAGCCTGTGCTCACAGCTGCAAGTCACAACTTGTTCCTGCTTCACTGAGGGCACCGCCTTGCTGCTGACTCTCAGACAGGTCTGCAGGCCTGGCTGCAGGGAGTTGTGCAATCCCCAGCACCGCTCTGCTCATGGTCCATCCTGTTCTAGGTGCAGCACTTGGTCTGGTTTTGGCGCATGCCAGCTACCTCTGCAGTAGAGTGTCCAGCCATTATTTATGGGGGATCATGCAGCAAGGCCAATTCCAGGGGAAACTACAGAGCTGTCTGTCCTGTCTCCATCCCGCCCCCACAGTCCTCCAGTGGGACCCGAGGTGCTCTGCACCTCCATCACACCCACTTGCATAAACAGCATAAACACTACAGCACAGCCCCCTCCTCACTGCAACACTGCAGGCTGAACAAACATAAACCTGTTCTAAATCCTAATCAGGATGATTATGCCTGGGGGTCGCAGGCCATACAGTGCTGATATGGCTGGTCCCTCAGGGCCCAGAGCTCCTGGTCCTGTTTTATTTACTGGCAGAGTCATAACTGTAGTATGAGTTTTCAGATGAGATATGACCAGGAGGCAGTGTCCATAATAAATATCCCCTGCTGGGGACCACTGAGCCGGGATGGTGACACCTTGGGCATTTTGGAAAGTGTTCTGCATTACAGGGTTCCACCACTGGCCTTTTTTTGCTCAGGCAGCAGTAGAGAGCACAAACACCTCTGTTTAGGGCTGCAGAGCTAAAGAGTCACAGGGTACAGCTCTCCCTACCCTGGCACATTTCACTATTGTTAATTTGTTAGGATTCCTTCTTTTTCTCAATGACCAGGCCCAGTGGTGACAAAGGCAGGGAAGAAAGGTTAAATCCAGGGAAGCTTGAATCCTGTACACCAAGAGGCTACAACTGTTTGGTAAAGGCAGGATTCAAAATATTTTCCATGGACATCTTGTTCAAACCCAGTCAGCCACAAAGATATAACAGTGACAGATAAAAGAATTCAAATGTATTTGCAGGACTCTGCAGATGGAGGGTTTGAGTTCTTTCTTCCTAGGTAAAATATTGTGAGGGCACACAGTCTCTTCAGACCAGGTACAAAGAGAGACAGAAACAAAATGCTTTTCAGAGACACAGGCAAAGCAACCTTTTAAGTACAAGAAGTTTAAATATAATTTAGAAATCTTACAAAATAAGTTAGAGTGAAATCAAAAGATTTAACCTTCAGGGGTACAAAAAGAGATAATGAATTTTGCTTGGGAAAAAAAAATTAACAAAATTATAAATCTAAATTGTTAACACAGCTTCTTAGTAAGGTCAACTGCATAATATAGAGCACCTTAACCTCTTCCAGCAATTTTTAAACACCATGCAGCTTAAATAGGACTACTTCTGAATTCAGCAGTATTTCTTCTGGGAGCTCTGAATGCAAATCAAGAGGTAATAGTAGAAGGAAATTAAAAGATGTGCTATTCTCATTTCATTTTTTGTACTGATAATAAGGAAAGCAGCATAGAATGATATGGCAAAGTGAACCTCTAACTTCAATAGCTTTTCTTTCACTGTTAATCTGAAATGCATTACACTCTGCCTTTTCAAATAATCATAATGTTCTTTACTGTAGCCTGCATTAAAGTTTAGCAGGCATAAGCAGCAGCTGTCACCAGAGGTCAAGGTATTAGCAATCAAAGAAAATAATGACCAGATTAAAAAGTTATCATTAAAATTGTGAAACCAGAAACTTCTTTAGCAGCTTATCTTTGGAGCCCTGCATCCAGAGCTGTAGCTGTGCCCATGGAACCCCTGGCACCCCCAGATGTCTCCCCATTGTAGTGTAGTGGGGCTGGGCAGCCCTGGGCTGGAGGGGACCCTCACCTTTCTACCTCCTCTCTTGGAAAGGGGCAGCACTGCCCCAAACTAATTCCCACAGGACAGAGAGCTCTCTGATGTGGCTGGTGGCTAAAACCTGACGTCAAGCTTCTCGCTGTGGTCAGTGTTAGAGGAGCACACAGGGCAGGGCGCTGCATGCCTGTACCTCATGCTGTCCAACAGCACGGAGTGGCTCCAACCCCACCTGCCCTGTGCACTGCTTTAGCAATTACAGCCCTCAGACATCTTCTAACTAAGGCAGCAACTTGAAAATCCACAAAGGAGCATAATCCAACCACAGTCTTGGCAGTTTATGATTCCAGTGATGGGGGAACTGCTGTAGAAGGGGAAATTCTTAAAAGGGAAAAAAGAGCATGTACAGCTACAAAATCTATCACATCTAACTGCTGAAGGCTGTTTCACAAAGGGTTGCTTTTTAATAGGCCTGGCACTCTAAGGTAATTTCTGAATTCAAAATAAACTCAGAAACTGACATGATAATGCATGAAGAATGAATAATTACTGACGCAAATTGGAATATTTTTCTTGGAAACTCCATGTAATAAAAATGTGACACATGGGGGTACTGGTAAGAGCTTGACCTTTATTTCCTGGCCCTAATCCATTTGGGTCAGAGTGACAAAAAGCAAACCCTTTCTCACATGGTAGGGGTCAGCCAGTTGTGTTTAATTTTTTTCCTCTTTTTGCTTTCAAATGCAAATAAAGCACATTACCAATGAAAATAATGATTGTAAATGAATACCTCAATTAAAGTAAATTTACATAAAGATACGTAGGATAATGGTAGCAGTAGATATTCCAACATCCTAACAGACAATAATTCGTTTCTTAATCAACTTCTGTCAATAATCATAAGCTTTCTGCTCTCCATGGTTTCCTCATTATAACACCACCTCTTGTGTTTTTAAATAGTTCTTTCTTCAGATGCTGTCCGAGCCAGCAAGTGAGCCTGCTATCTGTATTTGCCGACTCTTTGTGTTTTTTCACAGGTGTACATTATTTCTGCACAGGACTACTGTCGGCAGCATTGTGGATGTTCCCAGATAACAGAGAGACAGTTTTGCCTTGAGTTTTCTTTAGATGTCCTCACTCTCTGTAGGACTGACCCTTGAGGGCTGCAGTACTGGCAGGTTGCTGTCTAGTGTCTGTTTGAAATACAGCATTTCCTTCCATTTGTAATTCCTGCCCTAGTGTTTCTCCTGTTCCTCTTGTCTGGCATATAACTCCTTTGTGGTGCTCCTGATCAGTTAGCACTGTTGCCAGAAACTAGTTATAGGTTTACAGGGATTTTTGTTTCCTTCCTGTCATAACTAGAAACTGTTAATAGTGTGCTTGTGTTTTGGGGAAGTTGATTACCTTTATTTGGAATCACAGGAAAAGGGACTGAGATGATACAGCTGAACAGATTTATCTGCAGTAATGGCTTTTCTGAGGCAGTCTAATATTATGGACATTTTCTAGTCTTATTTAATCTCTAAATACAAAGAGAAAAAATATGAGATCTCCAATAGACAGATTTGTTTATAATTAATGTCCAGTGGATTGAGTAAGTAGCAAAAAATGTAAGCTACTGTACACTACAGTACATCATTAAAAGGAGTTAATACTTCTTTGTAATTCAAACCAATTCTCTGCCAATGGTGGCCAAAATTTTCATTATTCTGGTAGCTGCATTTACTTTAGAAGAAAGGTAAATGACATAAATAGTTTGATAATAATTGATTTTAATAAGGAAAATATGATAGTATGCTTTAAATCATTTGTTGAAAGTTCTGTGTTGTTATTTTCCCTTGGTGGTCCTCAGAGGTGCTGGAATTGTGCCTGCTTCTCCCCAAACTCTCTGTGACCGAGCAATCTATTGGGAAAAAATTTAGAGAGAAATGAAGGGACTGTTGCTTCTGTGGAGCTTGGAGTGATGTGGATTAGAAAACACAAATGGGCACAGCTACAGTAAATTCGGTACAGCTCTAAAACAAAGAAAACAGTGTTAAGCTGTATTACATTTCAGAGAAAAAATCTGCCAAAATTAGAACAACAAATTAAGTCCATTGGACCAGAAAATTTAATATAGGAAGGAGTATGAGCTATATATATACACAATTAAAAGTATGTCATGAAATGGTAGCTGAGCAGAGTACTTGTGAGTGAATTACAGCTGAGTATAATGATCGGCTAAAAACTGTGGTGCCAGAAAAAGATAAGAAAACCATTCTTGTAAAACAATCAAGAATTGGATTTCTTGTTAATATTTTGCCATCTCATGGCTATCTCATTACTAATTATATTGACATTTTTGTAGAAGTTACATGTTCTTTTTACACTGAACACATGCCTGATCAAAAGACAGTGTACAAGCTGTAACATGCCAGTTCTGAAAACCATTGTGCACAAAGCAAGTACTTGATTCACACCCATTGCACACAAGCATATTCTGTCACATGTCTGTATTTAATCATTCTGGTCTATGTTAAATAATTTTATGATTAATACTTTTACAATTAATTAATATTTAATAGTATATTTATAATTTCATGTTAAATATACCATATAGACACTTTCATAAAATCCTTATTTAAAAATTTTAAAAAACCCCAAACCAACAGGTAAGAAAACAACAAAATGGGTGTCATAGATGGATGATGGTTGGTACAAGCTCTTTCTTCATTTCCCATGAAGGACAAGAAGAAGCCATTTCCCACAGAACACCAAAGACTGGGCTGCTGAAGCAAACAGGAATCATGGTCTCAGCTGTGTGAGCATGGGGACTGCATGTAGCATCATGCTGGTGTTTGTGGGTGTACACTCACCACCTCATGTACACCAGGAATGGCACGATTGCCTCTGAGCCAATTCCAAAGACAATTCCTTAGATTTTCCACTTGCTATCACCCAGAAAGAGAAAAGGCAGCTTATTTTGGCTAGCAGTTGTCATGCAAGTTGTCTTTTGGCATGCAAGTTGTCGTTTAGTCATGAAACCAATCCTGCTAGTTATGTTTTGGGGTGTAACTGCAGAGGTGTGTGATTGCAGCATGTGTAGACATACCTGCACGTATTTCAGTCTGGAAAGCAAGCAAAAATAATGTAGAGAGGGCTTTCAGGTGAGCCATTTTTCACCTCTTCCAGATCACAAACCTGATGGAACAAATGGCATAAACCTAGTGACACCATGTAGTTACAGCTAGCATTGCTCAAACTAGCTAGATTAACACTAGCATACACTAGTGCTACATGCTCTACAGCAGCGTGTACAACCTTCCCAGTATATCCCGGGCATGACTTCCACCATGTTTTCCAGCCAATTTTTTAAGCTGGAAATGGAAGCAAGCCATAGCAACCAAAGAAGCAGTCGTGCTTCAAAGAAACTTCTGTGTTAAGCCTGAGATGAACTCTGGGCCAGTCTTGAAGTAGAATTGAAAAATACAGAGCAGGTGTCCACCTCCAAATTATCTGTGTCTAGGGTTTCACATACAGTTTAAGCTGGCATAAACCACCACACTGCTAAAAAAGCACTTCCAGGCTCCATCCCCTCTCAGCTGCTTTTATCAGCCCTTGCTCCTTTCCTGCCTTTGTGCTGGCACAAGTCTTTGTGCAATTGACTGATGACCTGCATTCTGCTCTGAGTGAAAACTGATTTGTTTTCTCTGTAGTAGTTTCTCCTGCACAGCCCAATTCTCTGTGCAGCCATGCAAACACCATACTGGCAGAAGGTGAGGTGGGCAGCACAGGAGCAGGAACAGGGCTCAACAGGCAGGGCAGGGCTGTGCCTTGTGCTTTTGGCAGGCAGGATGATTTAAACCACATGGACATATGCATGACACTGTATTTTCCATGTTGAAATGTGGTGAGATGTCATTACACAACCTGTAATGAGATGTAAAGAGACAATTCATATGAATCTTTTCAACTCTAAAACTGAATTAAAAGTTGATAGAACTGCCTTTATCCTTTGCCAATTTTTGTGGCTTTACAATAACTTTTGTTAGCTTTTAAATATTTTCTTTTTCTTCCTGTCCCATATCAATTGAAGAAGCCTGAGATTAGGATTGAGCTCTCCAGAGGTAACTTTTGAGTTTCTCTGTTTGAATTTGCTGCCTCAGAAAGGAGGAAAAACATACCATCAATGTGATGACTCACTGTTCTATACAGTAAGCCAATACACTTAAGAAATTGCCATTACACTGGTTTCTGATCTTTTCTAGCTATTTTTTATTTAATTTTCTTGATAATGGAAAAACAACTTGAAAATATCCAGTCTCACTAGCCAGAGAGGGGAAAGAGTACAAGCCCAAAATGCATGCTCAAAACCTTGTTGTAATAGTTTCAGCTTCACAACTGGGGTTGGACAGTCCTTGTGCAGACTTCTTTGCTTTCTCTTACTCGTCCTCTACTAGAGCAGGTGCAATTATGTGATTTAAACAAGTGGCATGTTAACACATTGCCTGGTGCAGACTCTGCACTCCTACTCTTGAAATAGGAAATATTAACCACCCCCTCATTTCTCATGTGCTACCAGAATAGTTTATTTAGGCCCTGCAACCAGGGCTTAAAGTCAGATATGGTAAATCCCTGCTCTACAGATACACAGCCATGGAAAAAATGCCCAGACAAAGCACAATAGGCAAGAGACCTCTGAATGCATGTGCTTAAGGAAAATGCCTATTAAACAGGTGATTTAACATTCAAAGAGATTTTTAAATCATTTCACTAATTGGCAATTGCCTCTGGCAGGAAGGACAAACACTTCAGTTATAGCATTTAAGAGACTAAGTATGTGGCACCTCTCCTCCTCCAGAGCTTAGTTTCATGTGACTTGTGTTTGATATTAGTGTGTTCCTTTAAAATGTGGCACCTTTGACTGGAGGCTTCTCCAGGCTCACTACATGTCAGTTCATAAGAAAGCACAAGCACTCTCAGATCAGACAAGAAGTGCCTGAAACTGCAGTATCCAGGGGAAGCCAAAGCATGCTGACCTCCCTCACTGCTTGTCCTGGCAATACTGAACCTATCTGGTGGGCAAAAGGGGGTCACCAGTGCCTGCTTTTTTACTTTCTTACTGTCTTCACATGCTTTCTGCACTGAGTGCTTAAGATCTTGCTGAACTTTACTCCTATTTTTATAGTTCAGTGAAATGTTTTATTTTAAGCACAGAAAGTATTAGTACTTCTAATAGCTTTCCCCCATGTTGTATTAGTTGTGCCAAGCTAATACAACATGGGGGAAACCTCTGATATCCATGAAATAATTATATTTCATTAACCAGTAAAGTGTTCTTCCATGATTCACCTTGATACCATACATCTTTGAGATGTACAATTAATGGATATGGTTCAGTGGGATGCTGCACAGCTCTTTGTAAATCATTGTGCTACACAACTGGTTTTATATGGCAGATCTACACATGCATGTAACAACAGTCAAATATGAGAGAGAGCAAGGAGCTGCAGTTCTCCAAAGAATATAAAATCTCAATGTACAGTCAGCAGTAGATGACCCGGGGAGTGCAGAGTAAAGCAGCACTAGGCACTGAGTCTTGCAGGATAAATTGTATCATACAGAAAATGTGCTGTCACAGCCATGCAATGTGCTTACCTCAATAGAAAAATGGTTTGCCCCCCAAGTCTTTTGAGTCTCTTCAAGTGTGACAGCAGTAAGTTGTCTTATTGAAACAGTAATAAGATGATTGTATTTGCAAAAGGTTTTCTGCAACAGCAGAATACCTCAATGCCATTAAAAAGTTCAGATAAGAAGCAATCTGTATGGCTGTTTCATTTCTGACCTGGGCAGCCAGGGAGTATGTACGAGGGATTGGCGGGGTGGTTACAATTGCCAGTTAAGTCCTCCTCTTCTTCCATATTCCTGAAAGGAGGACTGGCTGTAGGAGCAAACCTGCTCCCTTCCTATTCCTTGGGACCTCTAAATCCTTACCCAAAGCATCATGGCAATCCCAAGTGATACCCAGGACTTAAATATGCTGCATCTTGGGAAAACACTATCCTAGCCCCCATGGCACAAGGAAACAAAGCAGGGGATTTTTGTTATCTTCATCTGGTCATTTTGGTAAAAAATTTAGCCATACTACCTGTCACAGAGGCAGGAACCCTGGAAGGAAGAAGCTTGTGTTTCCAAAGCTATGGCCATGGCAGTGCATCCCCATGTCTGGACTCCCTCCATCTGCAGTGGTTCGGCTGCACTTGTCCAGTGGAAACACTTGAGAGAACAGGTCCTGCTCAGTCCAGAGGCCCTTCCCAAGTTTGGCACAGCTGACCAAAAAGCAAACAGCCACTCTGCCAGAGATTGACCTCCCTGGGCAGTCCAAGCCAGGAGGGCCAACCCTGTCCTGGGGTACATCAGACATAACATCACCAGCCAGGCAAGGGATGTGATTGTCCCACTCTACTCTGCACTTGTGCGGCCTCACCTCGAGTGCTGAGGGCAGTTTTGGGCACCACAATATGCAAAAGATATAAAGCTCTTAAAGAGTGTCCAAAGGAAGCCAAGAGTGATGGTGAAGGGCCTTGAGGGGAAGCTGTGTGAGGAGAGGCTGAAGGCACTGGGTCTGTTCATCCTGGAGAGAAGACTGAGGGGAGACCTAAGTGAAGATACAACTTCCTCATGAGGGGAAGCAGAGGGGCAGACACTGATGTCTTCTCTNGGTGCGGGGGCGGCGGCGGCTTCGGCTTCGGCTCCCGGCACCAACCGGAAGCGCGGGGGACGGAGCGGGAGACGCGGTCGCGCCGGTTGTAGCCTACNCCCTTCCCAAGTTTGGCACAGCTGACCAAAAAGCAAACAGCCACTCTGCCAGAGATTGACCTCCCTGGGCAGTCCAAGCCAGGAGGGCCAACCCTGTCCTGGGGTACATCAGACATAACATCACCAGCCAGGCAAGGGATGTGATTGTCCCACTCTACTCTGCACTTGTGCGGCCTCACCTCGAGTGCTGAGGGCAGTTTTGGGCACCACAATATGCAAAAGATATAAAGCTCTTAAAGAGTGTCCAAAGGAAGCCAAGAGTGATGGTGAAGGGCCTTGAGGGGAAGCTGTGTGAGGAGAGGCTGAAGGCACTGGGTCTGTTCATCCTGGAGAGAAGACTGAGGGGAGACCTAAGTGAAGATACAACTTCCTCATGAGGGGAAGCAGAGGGGCAGACACTGATGTCTTCTCTGTGGTGACCAGTGACAGGACCCAAGGGAATGGCCTGAAGTTGTGTCAGGGAAGATTTAGATTGGACATTATTAAAAGGCTCTTCACACGTCTGGGGTTGGGCACTGGAACAGGCTCCCCAGGGNAAGGTGAGGACGGCGAAGCGCCCCCCGCGGAGGCAGCGCTTGGGGTGGCGGCGCGGTGGGTGCGCATTCGGCTGGGCGGAGGGAGGCGGCGGGCAGCGGGCCGGGCCGTGGGTGTCCCCTCCGGGTTTGACGTTCCCCGTGCTGAAGCAGCTTCAGAAGCCCTGTGAAGGGAGGCGGCCGGCCGGGCACACGGCCTGACCTTGCGTCGCCTTGGTCCCGCCGCGCCGGCCAAACGGCCCCGTGGTCAGCGGCGCCCACGCTTGGCCGCGCAGTGGTTCGGGGGTCGGGACACGAGCCGTGCCCCGCTGGGAGGGCAGGGCACGGCGGAGCAGAGCGGTGTCCGCCGAGCGACACCCGGGCAGGACGGCCCGGCGCGCGAAAGGTGCTGCCGGCGGCGGCCGCCCGTGAGGCCGGGCAGCGGGACACGGGCAGCGGGACACGGGNAAGCACCAAGCCTGACAGAGTCCAACAAGCGTTTGGACACCACTCTCAGGCACATGGTGTGGTTCTTGGGGGTGTCCTGTCCAAGGCGAGGAGCTAGACTTCATGGTCTTTGTGGGTCCTTTCCAACTTAGTACAGCCTGCGATTCTGTGATTCTGAGAAGCTGATGCTCCGTCCCGCTCGCCTCACGCCAGCCCCACCACAGCGCTCACGGTGTGGGTGCAGGGTGCGCAGGCCGTGAGGGGCCACGCGCGCCGTACGCCAACGCTGGTGTCCCAGGGCGGGGGGGGCACGCTGGCCTCCGCCCGCCGCCCC